>VWYE01009801.1:2290-14441 GCA_013398995.1 Alaudala cheleensis | reverse complement strand
TTTCTCTCCGGGCGGCGGCGGCCGTGCCTAGAGCCCGCCGAGTGTCGCTGGCAGCGCGGAACAGCCCTCGGTGCCCTGCTGCCGCTGCTCCCCCGTGGTAATCTCATATCTACCCATTCACCCGTGTGGCGTGTGGAGAACCGGCCCAAGATGGCGGCGCCCGGGCGATTGTTTTTGTTTCCTCTCCGCCTCCCCCTCCTTCCCCACGGCCGCGGCTGCCGCCCCGGATTGACAGTCGCGCCACCCAATCACAACGCGGGATTTGCCGTTTAGCCCCGCCCACCTCCGCTNCTGGTCTTCCGCCTCATCCCCGGCCCAGCCTGAAAACGTCCCTGAAAATGTCCTACAGGTAGTGCAGGTGAGAGCTACGGCTGTGGTGGTCTCTGCTGTGGGCACCTTGCTCAGGAGCATCACTGCTGCTGCAGCATAGAATCAGAGTCACAAAATGGTTTGGGTTGGAAGGACCTGAAAGCTCATCTATTCCTGTCCTTCCACACCTTCCACTGTCCCAGGCTGCTCCAAACCCTGTCCAACCCGGCCTTGGACACTGCCAGGGATCCAGCCACAGCTTCTCTGGGCACCCTGTGCCAGGGCCTCCCCACCCTCCCAGGGAACAATTCCTTCCCAATATCCCATTTAAATGAAACCTGCCCTCTTTTAAGTTTGAATCCACTCCCCATTGCCCTGTCACTCTATGCTGTTCTCTCTGTGTTTCTGGTAGGCTCCCCCGAGGTGCTGGAAGGCACCTGGAGTGTGTTGATGGTTCCAGGTGAGCTGTGCCATTAGCAGCTGGCTGTACCTCCCCAGAGTGTGTGTGCAGGTAATTAATTGGCTCTGCTCCTTCATGAGTTTGGTGTCACTCCTTACACCTTTTATTTTTCTTTAAATGGATGCCATGAAACACATCTCTTGTCTCCGGATAAAAAGGAAGACATGGCTCTTAGATCTGGAGATCCATGGGAAAGCACAACAGCCTTAGTGCTGGCCTTTAATTTCTTTATTCTCTAAAGACCTGTAATTGCACAAGCAACAAGTACCAAGTTCTCTGAGAACTGGTTATGCTGTTCACCAACCCCAGATGGGTATAAAGTGAATCCCTTTTCAAACTGTTTGGTGGCGTGGACCAAGGGGTTTTTTTTTGGGATATGAATAGTTGGTGGTACTAGACTGGAAGGAAAATTAACTGTATTTTACCTATATGAATATACAGCCAAATCAAGGCTTAGCACACTGCCAAGCTGTAACTCACAGATCTGGTGATCCACCAGGATCCAAGAAATGGATCTATTTCACTTTTTTTTACATTGAGTTGTCTGCTTGAGTTCTTAATCAGACATCTTTGGTGTTTCTCTGCTGTTTCCCAACATTGCATTCATCCAGTGACCACATTTTATTTTATGATTTGAAACGTCCCAAACACAAAATAAGATGTCAGGGCTTGTGCACATCTAGAAGCATCAAGACATGTGGCAACACCTTTTATGCCATCTTTTATCCAAGTATTTCAGAATGATTTACAAGCGTTAATTAATGTTAAGTGTTACAACACTCCCACTTAATCTGTAGTTTTTAATATTCTTCAATAGCAGAATATTTAAACGTGACCTGTTCTGCAGGTTGTGTTTTCACTTGGCTCAGCTTCTTCAGAGCTCTGGTCATGTTGCCACATGAGTAGGAAATCATGGCTAAAAATATTGCTGCCCTGTGTGTGAATATGTATTTATATATATATATGTACTTCCCATTGTAGGGATTTGCCTTAGTTGGTGGGGGATTTTTTTTTTGGCTGAAAGAATGTAAATTATGGTCTATATTTGTATTTTACCAATTGTTTTTGATAAAAATAGAATAAAGGTGTCACCTCTAGAAGAGAATTTGCATGGATGTCATGGCAAGGAGGTGTCTCTTACTCAAGGAGCTCGTTATCCTCAGGCAGGGGTTGGTCTTTGCTTGCAGGATTCCTCTGGCAGAGCAGATCCTTCTGGGCACCCAGGAAATGTTCCAGCCATTCTGGAGGGTCACTCCTGTCCATCACCTGCTCATCAGCACCACGGGAATCACAAGCAGAGCTCGTTCCTGCCTTTTCCCTCCTACTCTTGAGCATGGCCAGGGGGCTGGGAATGAGGGTGAGTGTTAGTGGCTGGGATCAGAGAGCTCTCCCTGCCTCTGTTGGGGATTTGCTCCCATCCAATTACACCACACACAAAAAAAAGGGGAAGTTTGGTGTAGATATTGCACAGACCTTAGGAGAAATTGCCAACCATTTTTATGAGGCACTTGATGCAAAATGCTTCAAGGGCTTTGGGCTAGGCTGTTGTTTTATTGCTAGTAAAAGGATGAGTTTTATCCCAAGCAGACACATTAAATGTCAGCACAGTTGCTGTCTCCTCTTTATTTTAAAATGTCTTTCTCATGTGAATTTTGGGGGTGTTTCCCCTTTTTTCACCTTTTGACTCCTCATTTCTATTTTCCTTTCGCCTTAAACTCCAGATCCTTTTTTTTTTTCCCCCTTCCCAGATCAATCTGTCTCTGCATTTTTAATGAATCATTTACTGTGACATATGAGCACTGAAGACACAGTGTCAGGGACTTTAGCATCTGTGGGGAGCAGGAGGAGATGAAATGGATGTGATCTTAGCTCCAGCCTTTTGTTCATGTGGGATGGGACTTTGCCTAGAGGCAGCACAAATTTAACTTCTCCTTCCAGGGAATAATGAGGAGAGTTAAAACCCAGCAATGTCTCATTCTTCTCTCAGGAGCACTGCTAGGAATTGAGGATTTCAGCTGTGCCTTTGCTATTTTCTTACTCTTAGCAGTGAATCAACACAAAACCCAACGTGGTGGGAAAGGAGTTTTTGTGCAGGACTCGTTCAGAACACCTGGAGAAGCATTTCTCAATGCAAAATGGGAACCTTGGGGCTTGTAATGCCAGGAGTGACACCATCAGAGAGAATCCTTGTCATTATCTCTGTCATCTTTCCTTGTGGTCTAAGTCATTCCCCCTTTGAAACTCTGCAGGAAGAGAAGACCCCATTCAGGCACTGTCCTTACATAGCCAAACAAAAGAAGGACCAAAATGGCAAGAGATTAATCTCTCCCAGGGCTGCCCTCTTTACCAGCCACTTTGGGGAAAAGTGCTGGATGACAGCCTAAATTATTTTATTTTAGAAAAGGTAAATAACTTCCTTAAAGTATTTTTACTTTCACATGCATGACTTAAGTGAAACCCATCATATTCCAAAAGAGTTTTAACACAAATTTTCAGTTCTGTTGCTGTGGACAGATAAGAAAATTCCTACCAATTATTCATTATTTTGCACTTTTTACTCTGTTCCAAAAACTATTGGGATACTTTGCAGTTATAGGAGTAGCACAACTTGAAAACATGAGAGAATGTGGAATTAATTAACCTTTTAAATGCTGCTGATGAACTGAAATGAAATCCAAACTTGCCTCTGCATTACTTTTGGGTTAGGGCAATAGAGGTGACCATCAAAATGTTCTCCTTTAATGCTTTAAACCAAACTTAGACATTTTAGATGCAGTTGTTGAAGCCAGCTGAGCATCCACAAATTCAAATGCAGGCTGAAATCACAGCCCTCTTTTGGTGTTGGGCTAAAGTGGGATCATTTTATTCCCATGAGCAGTGACAGGATTTGGATCATGTTGTGTAAAGCTGTTTTTGCAGTGACTTTGTGGGTGTAACAAATTCCCTTTCCAATTCAACACCTGGAGCCTGTAGACCCCGCACCACCAGGGATTTTCCCCAGCCTCGAGTTGAAAAAAAAAAGATACAAAATATAACAGAAATTCACTTTGCTACAAACTTCATCAAGTTGTTTCCACAAAGGCTACATTTAAACCAAGGATTATTTTCCCTTTTTGACCTGTTAGACTTTTGCTTCCTTGAAACAGGGATTCCAAAGTACCTAAGCTATTTTCCTGGAGCAGGCAGGGATGTTTCTTTCCAGGATTTGTCAGAAGAGATCATCACTGGAGCTTCTGCTTGCTTCCAGACACTCCCTTGCCTCTTAGGGGCACTTTGTTGTGTCACAGGGTTTTATCAGCTGTGATTTCATCCACATTTCACAGCAAAATTCCATTTTCTGGGTGTTTTTCTCTAGCCCTCATTTGTCCTGTAGAATCCTTTTTTTTTGTGAGTGATTGTCATGAAGAGTCCAAGCTGAGTTCCTACAATCCCAATCTGTGCTATAAAAATGAGGTTCTCCAGGTCTGTGTAGAGAATTTCCCTCTCAAAATACACCATCATTTCTATCCTCAGTGATAAACTGACTCTGTGTTCATCACAGAATGCAAAAGTTCTGCAACATTGTCATGTTTTCAACGTTATTTTTGAAGGATTCTTAAAATAAGTGACAAGTGTTTGTTGTTTTTTTTTTTTTTGCTACAGCGTCCTGACAGTGATAGCAGATTTTAAAGATCTTTTGCACTGCCTTTGAAAGGCTTTGTACATATACTTGTTGATAAAGATTTCAATATTTTAGACCAACTATTTGTAATGAAATAGTCATAAGAAGCAGGAGTGTGAAGTGGCCAAGATTGTCAGACTTTAAGAGCATTCAATTGTGTGCTCTTTAGAATTACTGTGTCAATATGACTTGTGGTTGTTTGGAAATACAAACACATGAACAGCTGTAATGACTTATGGTGTCATTCTAAAGATCCTGGAAGCTTTCTGAAGGGTGGGATCAGGAGAGCTGCCTGATACTTTGGGAATTTCAAACCTCAGTAAGGAGAACATTCCTGGAGATGTTTTATGGTTCAGCTCCATGTCACTGAGGAGGTGGGTGCTGGGGGAGACAAATTAATGCCAGTTTTTGGTACAACAGATAATAATAATAAAGTTTCCTGCAGTATTGTTCTGAAATGATAATGGGAAGTGGAATTCTGGAAGGTTCAGATGGATTGGAGGATACTGGGACTCAAAGATGAGTTACTGGTTTTGCTAAAATGCCAAGAATTTGAGGCTTCAGAATGTGCCCAGTTCAGAAATGGATGGGAACAGGGAGTCAAACATTTATCACATCATCCTTGGGTGCTGCAGTTGAAAATTTGCCATTTGGAATTGAACAAAAGGAAGGTGAAGATCCATGGTAATGAACAAGCTGGTGATGATTTTGTAATTTATACTGCTGATAATTGGAGAGTGTAGAATTAACCCTTACAAACACATGGCATGGTTTATTAGTTACTGGTTTGGCTAAAATGCCAAGAATTTGAGGCTTCAGAATGTGCCCAGTTCAGAAATGGATGGGAACAGGGCGTCAAACATTTATCACATCATCCTTGGGTGCTGCAGTTGAAAATTTGCCATTTGGAATTGAACAAAAGGAAGGTGAAGATCCATGGTAATGAACAAGCTGGTGATGATTTTATAATCTATAATTTAATTGCTGATAACTGGAGAGTGTAGAATTAACCCCTACAAACACAAGCAGTTTCCTGCTTCCACAGGCAGCAGTTTTAGGCTAACAAAGCCTTTCTGCAAAGAAAAAATGATTGAAATGTGATTTGAGGCCCATTTCCTTCAGAGAAATGCAGCTGCTGCTGTTCCTGCTGTTCCCTGAAGCCTTTGTTGGAGGCAGTTCTGTGGGAATGAAGCAGGAATCCTGAAGAAGCCACAGGTGTGACTCTGGGACAATGGCTGGGAGTTGGTCCCAGTCACAATCCCTGATTTAGGGATTTCATCATTTCTGCACAGAATTGAAATAGCATTCAAACACTCCTGCCAACAGCAGCTCAGGCACCCCTTTGTTCCTGTTCACTGTGACAGAAATAACACCTCTCCCCAAGTGCTGCAGTTCCTGAAAATCTGCCACCTTCCAGGTTCCACAGGAAAAAATATGGAAGATTCCCAAATTTTCCCTATTCCAGATTTTAAGAGGGACAAGTTTCTAGGCTTGGAAGTCTCTCAGGGAACCCCTGATAGCTGCCCACTCCTTTTTTCAGGAGGACAATCCAGCTGGAACATTTCTCCCTGGTGATTGTGCTCTGACAAGATGGATGTGCTGAGCCATTCCAGGGATTTGAAATCCTGTACATTCAAACCCAGAATCTTCCTTCTGCAACCAGCAGAACATCCCAGCCTCGTGCTCTTACCCATTGTTCAGGCCACTGGGGAGCTAAATCCTGCTCCAGCTTCTGCTGCTGAATAGATTTGGAGTTAATTCATCTGCAAATTAGTTTATAATAATTCCAATTCAGACATTGAACAGCTAATGTTAATATCTGAGATGGCAAAATTCTGTTTACTCCCTAGAGTGACACGTTTTTTCAGTTCAGGCTGGTTTAAAATGAACAAGATTTAACCATTTTTTCCCATTTACTTAAAAAGTTCTGTACACAGCACCAACCTTTCTGATATAAAAACTCTTCTTTTTTTCTTTTTTTTTTCCTTGAAATTTTTTAGGCAATGAAAATGTACTTCTAATTTTGTAGTGAGACATAGTGCATGCACCCAGTTTTAGTAATACCAACTAATTAACTTTCATGAAACTGCAAGGGGAAAAGTATTTTTGCTTCATGTGGGGAATTTGGGAAGCTGAAGGACACAGACAGGAGTTTTTAACCTACCCCAAAACATGATGTGTTTTTCCTCAAAGTTCACCAGAGGTTTTCACTTCCAGAAAGTATTTTTGTTTCATGTGGGGAATTTGGGGAGCTGAAGGACTCACACATAGGTTCTGGAGTTTTTAACCTACCCCAAAACATGATGTGTTTTTCCTCAAAGTTCACCAGAGGTTTTCACTTCCAGTGAGGTGGAAGGGCACAAGCACAGTTGTGACAAATGTGGTTCATTTGTGTCCTGGAGCTGTCAGGATCTGCACTGAGGGAGCAGAAATGCCCCAGCCCCTGAGCAGCTATTTGGGAGTGGGAAGGTGGGTGCCACAGTGTCTGGCAGCTCCATATCAAGGTGGATTAAGAGCATTAAGGAAGCTTAAGCAGCACCCAGGAGAGACATTCCCATGGGGTTCAAGGCTTATTCCTCTGGAACAGTTGCTTGGCTGCAATTTGGGTTGAAAGATCAGGTTTTCTGCTGAAATTGTGCATGGCACTGCTTAGTTTGACTGTTTTTGTTTTGTTTTTTTAAGGATGCTCCAAGTTTGACAGCTCAGGTCCTGCTGAGTTTTCAGCTTTGGGGAAGCTCAGACATTCCTTGCCAAGTTTAATGGACATTGCCATGGGAGTTCCCAGGCTAAGGCAAGGGAGAGGAAACAGGCAGGCTTTTCCTTTCTGATTAATATTTCTATTTTAATGACCTGTTACAACTAATAGCCTCAATGTCTATTGGTTTCCAAGTTTTATTATCATTAAAACATGAGGGAATTCCCTGAGCTGTGCGTGTTTTGTGCTGCTGGAGGGGAGCACTAAGATGTGGCTGGATGTTCCATCCATGTTATCTGGTATCATCTGGAAGAATCCTGTCTGCATTGAAGAGTTATTGCCAAATGTTTCACTAACAAGCTTCAAAATATTGATATTACATTTTTTAAAAAATCTTTTAAAATCATAACATGCTGTTATCTATAAAAGCTGTTAGCTGAGAAAAACTCAGTGGATGAGCACAATACATAACAGGTATTAACAAGTGATTTTTATTCTATATTATTAGTTTGCTTAGATTCTACTTGAGATTTGTCCCAGCTAAAGATGTGCTTTTTTGCTGAAGTTTTTAAAAAATTTAACTAAAATGTAATTACATTATTTTCCATTATGAATAGCTTCAAGTATTTGGAATAATACTTATGGTAGGTCAATAGAGAAATGAAGATAAAGGATTCAGGGTAGAAAATGTGGGATAAACTGAGGTACTGAGCTTGGGCTTCCAGGTTTAGACAACAAATCTGGATCTGCACATGTCCAGCCCAACTTTTTGTGAAATTACACAAAAGCAGCAGAGTGTCCATGGCTTGTGTTGATATTATAATAAAGTAGTAATGGAAAAGTGGGAGTGTCATTTCCAAAGGGATTCTCCTGGTGCTCCTGCTGTTCCCTCAGCTGGATTCTCTGCTGCTTTTGGAGCATTACTGGGAATTGGAAGCAGAAAGGTTTGCAAGTGGCTGATAAACAGTGAGGCTGTGAGAGGCTCCTGTGATGGCAGCAGGGAGGTGGGGACAATGCCCCAGGTGAGCACATTTCTCATCCATCACCCTGTGCTGCAGCCTGGGAACCTGAGTTTTGTCCTCACTCTTAGAACAAGCAGTTACCTCCAAACTCAGATATTTTTCAAGCTCTTACAGCAATTTCCAAGCTCTCCTCTGTCAGGCCCCACTGCCAAGCACATGGCCAGGCCATTTATATGCTTTAACTATTCCTGTGCTGTGGAATGGCATTTGTGGATTATTGGCAATGTCAGGCTCCAGCAGCTCTTCAGTTACACTCCTGCTGCACTTCCACAAAGGCTTTAAGCCAGCCTAAGCCAGAGATGCTGCCCTGCCCTGCACAAATGTTCCTGCAGCTGCACATTGAATTGATTGGGGAACTGATTTGGGCTCAAACCAGCTCAGCCAAGAAGCCAAAAACATCAGATTTAAACTCCTTTCTGAACTCTCCTCCTCCCCAGCCTCTCCAGTATTTACACAGGCTGGAAGGTCTGAACCTTCCTGAGGCTCAGACCACAACAAGTGTGTGAAGAAAACCAGGAGCTGTTTTTTTTTTTGTTGCAAGAGCTGGTTTTTAAAGGGCTTGAGGAACTGCACTTTAAACCATGGCTCCTTGTTAAACAGCCAGATATTCTTCAAGAGGATTAATGGCCATATTTTTATGCCCTGGCTCCCAAGGCACACCTTGGAGACAACCCAGGGTGTGACCCTGGGCTAATTTTGTCTCCATCACCTGCCTGCCTTTAACCAATTTTCTCTTAAAAACATCAACTTGTATCTCCTGTGCTCCAAACTGTCCCTAAGCAAAACACGTTCCCACACCCTCAGAAATAGTTTTCTATCCTCTCACAGCAGATACTTTCTGCATTAGGTAGTTTCAGTATTTATGCAACAAAACAATGGAAGGAAAATACAGGACTTGGGTGATTTGTCAGTGTTAAAATCTGACACTTGGAGCAGCTCATTTTCTCCAAAACTCTGTGAGATTCTCAAGTGGTTTATCCTTGGATTACAAGGATTTACAGGAGTTTACTCTTCCCAAATTACATTTATTTTGTTGTTAGACACAGAAGCACAGAACTTTCTTTACAGGGAACAGGCATTTTGTGGGCATGGCAGGAAAAGTGACCCTACACCCCTGGCTGATGGGTTTGTTTGTGGGGGTTTTTAACATCAGACATTATTTGGAGTTGTACTGAGTAAAAACATCACCTCTGCACCACCAAACCCTCCATTTCCCAGCTAATATTGCAGAATTAACTCTGCACCCTGCCCAGCAAAATCCAGGTGTGGAGTTTGCCTCGTGTCATTTAGGAGACATGGGAAAGATAAAGCACTAATTATAGAGGCCAGCTGCCAATTCTGTCTAAACTGGGAGTTTCCTCCTCTTCTCCACAGTAAGTAGGACACTGTGATACAAAAATAATCTCACCAAATTCCATGGTGGGATGGCACTCAGTGTGTCCTGGGTTCTGGCTCTTTGTGTGGAGTCACTGAGTTCTCCCTGATTTCAGCCCAGCTCTGAACAACCCAACCAGTTTTGAGGTTTTCTCAAATATTCTCTCACTGTAATGAAGGAGATGATGAGCAGGAGTGAGAAGATTTTAATCTTATAAAATCACAGAATTGTTTAAGCTGAAAGAACCTTCCAAGGTTGTGGAGTCCAGCCCTGCCAAGGCCACCAGTGCCCCATGTCCCCAAGTGCCACATCCACAGAGCTCTTAACTCCCTCCAGGGATGGGGACTCCACCTCATCCTGAAAACACTGAATTAAATTTCCAGGAACTGTTTGAATTTCCAATCCATTCTGACTGTTCAGGAGTTCTGGCTTTGCTTTCAGGAAGAGTTTGCAAAGAGTTGCTTTTGGTTATAAGAGCCAAGAAAATCATTGACCAATTCACAGGTTTAAGTTCTTCAAAGTTAAAAATAAAGTTAAAAAGTAATAAAAAAGAAAAATTAAGGTGTTTTTTTCTAAAATGATCTGCTGAAAAAGCAGTTCAGCAGACTTTGAGATAATACAGACTAATCTTTTTATTTCTTAGCCCTCTGTAATTTTCTCTGGTCTCTCCTCCATCTTATAACATCTGTCTTATTTTCCTTAAAAACATGTCTGGGAGCTTTAAATAAGAGGAATATAAACTCATTGATTGTCCCAGCTAAATACTTAATCTGTTCCTTCAAAGAAGTTAGGAAAGTGAAGTGAAAATTTTAAATCTGTTGGGTTGAAATTCAATTTTTTTTTATATTTCCATTTAAAGGAAATTTCCTAAAAACAAAATTTGAATCCAGAATCATTTCAGCTCTTTTCTAGTGCAAAAATGTTCACTAGTATGGAAATTCACTGAGCTCCAGTTTAGAATCCCTTTAAAGCACAAGGAATAATGATTATCTTTAAAGCAAAGAGCATTTTTATTTTAACTCACGTGAAGTTGTACGAAACAAACTCCGGGTGGTTGAATTAGTTTTTAACTCTCAGAGACGACACTTTTAATAAGTTCCTCCAACCTGAGTGGCATGAAATGTTTATTTATAAGAGCTTGGAGAAATTGCGGGAGCTTTCTCCTATGCAGAGAGCTCTGGGGGTGAGGCTGGGATTCAAGAGGTGCTTGGGAAGCAATGAAATGCTGATGGAAGTTTGCTGCTTGGAAGGCAGGATTTTTTCAACAGGAGACTTGGCACTGCGTGTGCCAGAGCTGCTCTTAACAGTTTAATTAATGCTGTGTTATGTATGCACAGTTTTTTTAGCATCTCCTATTTGGAAACACTGCTTGATATATAGAAATCAGAAGTGTGCACACTCCCTAAGTGATGCACGTTGTTGTGGCTGTGAACTCTGTACGTTTGTAATGTTAAATTTGTCAGAGTTAATGTGTTGAAAAGTAACAAGTTACTTCAGTTAGTTAAATGTCTCTTTCTGCAGGAAAATTACCATAATGGTTACTTTTACTAAAATGCAATTACTGTCATTGTAACAATCAATCATATTTTCCTGGGGAAAGGAACTTTCCTAGTTCTGAAGGCATTAAAATGTGAGATTGCTCAGCTCAGTGTTCACAGGAGCTGCAGAGGCAAGAAACTTCTGGGGAGAATCAAGTTCCTCTCAGATGGTTTTCTTCCAGAGTCTTCCAAAATAGAAATTAACTTCTTAAATGAAACTGAGCCCAGTGACTTGTAAAACACCAGCCAAAGCTTTATAAATTCTGAAAGGCTTGAAAAATGTTTGAAAAAGGTTTTGTTACAGCTGAGCTTGATTTAAACCTAAAGCAACAAGTTCCCACCTGCATTTCCCACTTGGCTGCCAGACCCTGGGGAGTTCTGCACAGGAGCAGGAAAAAAAAAGGGACCTTAAAGCTCATCTAATTCCATCCCATATCCCATCCTATATCTCATCCCATCCCATCACATCCCCCATATCCCATCCCATATCCTATCCCATTCCATCCCATATCCTATCCTATATCCCATCCCATCCCATTCCCCTTATCCCATCCCATATCCTATGCCATTCCATATCCCATCCCATCCCATATTCCATATCCCATTCCATCCCATAACCTATCCCATATCCCATCCCATATCCCATCCCATCCTATATGCCATCCCATATGCCATATCCCATCCCATCCATTCCATCACATACCCCATATCCCATCCCATATCCCATATGTATCCCACATCCCATTCCATCCCATATCCTATCCCATATCCCATTCCATCCCATATCTTATCCCATATCCCATCCTATCCTATATCCCATCCCATATACCATCCTATATCTCATCCTATCCCATCACATACCCCATATCCTATCCCATATCCCATCCCCCATATCCCATCCCATATCCCATCCCATCCTATATGCCATCCCATATGCCATATCCCATCCCATCCATTCCATCACATACCCCATATCCCATCCCATATCCCATATGTATCCCACATCCCATTCCATCCCATATCCTATCCCATATCCCATTCCATCCCATATCTTATCCCATATCCCATCCCATCCCATATCCCATCCCATA
>VWYE01009800.1:61062-100635 GCA_013398995.1 Alaudala cheleensis | reverse complement strand
GGCGCCGGTGCAGAATGAAGGGTGCCTGCCGCCCCCCCCGCAGACATGTCTGTGCCTTTACTCAAGATTGGAGTCGTCCTCAGCACCATGGCCATGATCACCAACTGGATGTCGCAGACGCTGCCCTCCCTCGTGGGGCTCAACACCACCAAACTCACGGCGGCCACGGGCGGCACCTTGGACCGCAGCACGGGAGTAAGTGCTGGGGAGGGGGGCGGCGGGGCACGGGGAGGGCTGCCCGGAGAGTATCCGAGCATCCCGGAGCATCCCGGAGCATTCTCAGCCTCCTGGAGCATCCCCGCATCCCGGAGCATCCCGGAGCATCCCTTCGGCTGCTCCCCGCCGCCGCCGCCGCCGCCCAGTCCCTGCCCGCCCTGGTGTCCCCCGGGCTGTCACATCTCTCCCCACCCAGCTGTCCCCCCTGCAGGAGCCGCAGCGCCCCGGGGAGGGGCAGGATGGCGGCTGAGTGTTCCCCGCGGCGGTGTAGGAGCGGGGATGGGGCGCTGAGGGGACAGGGATGGGGGTGACGGTGCAGGGAGCGTCTCTCCCCTCCTCTAGTTCAGCCATCCCTCGTTGATGGCTGGGGATGCTCTCCCCGCAGCCAAAGGGATGCAAAGTTTCCCCGGTGGCCGCTGCAGGAGGCGGGTGCGGGTCCCGGGAGGCTGCTCCGCTGCGCTCCCTCCCCGATCCGCCCTCGCTGCCAGGGACAAGCGGCCGGGAAGTCGCCGTGTGGGGCTGGACGTCCCCTGTCCCCTCTCTGCTGGAAGGCTGGGGCTGTGCCTGAGCTTCCCACCTGGGGAATGGCTGGGAAAATCATCCCGGTCTGTCTGTCTGTCTTCCCTGAGCGGGGAAAATCGGGCGCCTTTCTCCCGCAGGCTGCTCGTGCCTTGTGACGGAGCTCCGCTATTGCAGCTCTGCTGTTCCCAGAGTATTCCGCGTAGTGCTTGTGCCGCTAACTGAATGAAACGGGGATTATTTCATTTTTTTCCCACCTTGTCAGGGTTTATGAGATCGATTTATTATTATTTTCCTTTTTCCCCCGGGTTGTTTCAGCCGGGCAATCCAATTGTGCGTGTGCCCGGGCTTGTCTGTCAGCGTGGGCATTTGCGAGGTGATTCGTTCCGTGGCGAAGCGGTGCAAAGAACGTTTCCCCTCTTCTGGGGGACACCTTCAAAGTGCTGGGTTGGGATTAAACAATGGTTTATGCGGTGAAATCAAAGGAGAATTAAGATCAGGGAGGTTTGGAGAGCGCGGGGGGCACAGGGGAATGCGCTGCCTCTGGGGCTGGGCTCCCTCCCCTGCCGGCTCCTGGAGGCTCAGGCAGTGCTGGAGCCCTCAGGGCTGATCCCATCCCTGCTGGAATTCTGCACAGGGCTGGAATTCTGCACAGGGCTGGAATTCGGCACAGGGCTGGAATTCGGCACAGGGCTGGAATTCGGCACAGGGCTGGGCTCCGGGCTTTCCCTGCCTGGTTGTGTGGGGGAGCTCCCCCATCCCCGGGCGATCTGACACTCGCGGTGTCCGTGCAGAGCTGAGCGCTGTTTGCCGGCTCCGGGAGGGCTCTGCAGAGCAGAGGGCAGTGCTCAGCCCTCAGCAGCACGCTGTGCCCTCCCTGGGGGCTCTGCCATGTCCCTGTCCCCGTGCTAAGGACAATCCAGGTGCTCTGTCACCTCAGCAGGGCAGGGGCTCCCTGCCCCGATGCCCTCAGCTCCCGGAATTGTCGCTCTCGGTGGCTTTCCATGTGTCCACGCTTACCCACTTGCTTTGCCTTCGTGTTTTCAGCTCTCCCTCTCCCTTTCAGACCCTTCTTCGCTTCGTCCCCGATCCATATTTTTGCATTCCAAGTGAATTTTGCCAGCTGGGCCCTCGGAGGAGCCTCCAGCACAGCTCCACTCCGTGCCACATCCCTCCTGCTTCCTGCACTCATCCCCCCTTCACCTCCCACAGCCCCGCCAGGCCTCCCCTCTTTAATTAACCCATCTCTCCCTGTGTTAATTAGGTGTTGCCTACCAACCCAGAGGAAAGCTGGCAGGTGTACAGCTCTGCCCAGGACAGCGAGGGACGTTGTATATGCACAGTGGTGGCACCTCAGCAGACGATGTGCTCGCGTGATGCCAGGACAAAGCAGCTGAGACAACTCCTAGAAAAGGTAATGCTCGGCCCCTCCTGGCAAAAGGGGTTGGGTTTGGTGGGGTAAAAACCTGAGCTGAGCCTTGGTTTTGCAGGGAGGACCCCTTGGGATGGCTTTTCCATGCTGCAGTTTGTGTGTAGCGGGGAATGATCAGCTGCAGGCAGGAGGAGAAGTCTCTTAAGTGTTTTCTGAGAGGAAAGCCTGGCCTAAGGTCAAGGGAAAACTGCTGAGATCAAAGCACCAATATTGAGCTGTATCTCTACAAAAAAATTTTAAAAATTAAAAAAAAATCCCCTTTTTTTTTTTTTCATTCTGTTGGCACAAGCAGTTTCAAAGCAGACTCAGCAACAGGAGAGAGAATGAAAAGCCCAAAGCCAAGCTTTGCTAGGCAAGGTGGTATTAAAAAGGTCAAGCAAAACCCTGCGAGCTGTCACCAGCAGGTAGCACAGAGCTGACACTCAGTGGTTTTCTTCCTAACGTTGACATCCCCTTGATTGGTTTTTAATAGTCTGCTGTCCAAAAAGATCAAAGAATCTCATTAGGGAAACATCCCCCATAACAAGAAATTTTCCAGATAATAGATTTCAGGGAATTAATGCTGTTTCATGCAGAAATTGTGCTCTTCCCTTGCAAATAGGAGCTGGCTCCTGTGCTGGATGTATAATTAAACCCCATCCCCTAATGCTTGATTGGCCTGTGCCGTGCACGACAAAAGGATTTTCATCCTGCTGCTTTGGGGGGAAGCTGCTGTATTAATTCCCTCTAACGATATTAAACCTCCACTTAGCTGATTTCCCCCATGTGCTGAGGACAATAAAACCAGCCAGGAAACATTCAGCCCTAAAACAATCCTTTGGGTTGTCAGAGGCTGCTAAAAATAATTCCCACCTCGAGCTTTTCTCTCTCTCTCAGCAATAACACCCTGGGGGCACTCACTCCTGAGAGGCAGCAGGATTGATGAGGAGCTCAGAAGTGTTCCCAGAACTCTTCATCCTCTCTAAACAATCGGGATTTGACCCAATGCCCTCGTGCTGATGGGAATGGGAGACCTGGGATAACACCAGGAGGGTGGAAGTGCTCAGCAGGGCTTTTTTTTAATGCAGCTCTCTGGCTGCCAATGGGTAAGGAGTGAGGGAGGAGCAGGGTTTCTGGGCATGTGTTGTGGGATATGTGGGATATGTTACCTGCCTGCTAATCTGGCTGCATCTCCCTCCCACGCTAACCTATATGAAAAACCCCAAAATAAGGAACAGGCTCTTAGTGCCAGACAGCTGATCTTGATGAGAGGCTGAACTGATAAATCCCTGGAGGTGGGAACAAGTGCAGAGCAGAGCTTCCAGCTTCCCAGGAAGGGTTTCAATCCTGAAAACCCCTTCCTTCAGCTGGCATTTTAACCCCAGCTTTTTGATGGGGGGAAAATTGCAGCTCCTGGTTCCTCCCTAAGAGCAGAGAAAGCAGCACAATGTGTCGGGGAGGTAAATTGTGTTGGGATTTTCCAAGGAGCAGAGGTGGAATTCACCCATGGAAATGGTGTTGTGAGGAATCAGCTGCATTTGTGTGTGCACAAAGCAATTGCAGCATCTTCAGGGGAAACCTCTGTGCAGAATCCTTTGGGATGTTGGAGGTTCAGAGCTGCCATCCCTCCGTGCTCAGTCCATGGGGGTGAGGATGTGTGTGGGAACTGTGGTTGGAAATGAGAGCTGGGCATCCTGACAGGCTGAGGAGGGGAGGGGAGGGCAGCCAGGGCTGCTCACACTGCACAGGGTGTCCAGCCCAGGGTTTGCCACTCGAGGTGTCTGAGCTCATCCTTGGCTGGGGCACACCGAGTCCTTCCAGCCCTGACGTGTGGCAGGTGCTGAGCCCAGGCCTTGGACTGCGCCCAAACCAAGGCATCACCTCAGCCCTGCTCATCATCAGATGATGTTTGATCTCCAAACAGGATTTTAATTATTTATTTATTCAATTATTTGCTCTGGCCCTGTTGCTGGGGACGGCTTCCTCCTGGTGACGGTGAAACCGTTTCTGGTTTCCTGCCAACCCTCCCTCTCAGCCAGTGCTGATTTCCAGATTGAACAGTCATTTCTGTTCCTCTGATGGTCACTCCTGGGTGTCTGCAGGGGGACAGTGACACCTCAGCCATCACTGCCTCCTGCAAACCTTGTCACATGAACTTCTCATATCCTGAACCATCAGCTGAGTCCATTTCTCTGCTGATTTTCCCCCTAGACCTTGCAAATCTCCCTCAAGGTTCCTCTTGCTGTTGCTCCACCAGTTTGTGCAGCTCCCCAAAGCTAAAAGTTCATCCCAGCTGAGACCCCAAAGCTGGGCTCAGAGCAGCCCTTTTGGAGCTGATCCACAGGGAAGCCTGAGCTGGGCTTAAACCATGGATTTGACCTTACAAACCTCACTGAGGTCATCAGGCCAACACTGACTCTGCTCTAATTGTGACTCAACTCATCAAACAGAATGACAAGAGCAGCACTGGAAGCTTCATTTGGATTAATTTCCTATTCCAGCTGCTAAAAATAACTCTTTCCCCCCAGACAGCCACAGGTATCTGTCTCACATTATCTTGGTGAAAATGAGGTTTCAGGCTGGGGGAGGAGGCAAAAAGCGTTTTCAGGCGATGTTTGAGGAGTGCAGCTGATGGATGGAGCTGGGGGAATTTCAGAGGCACCAGCCTTGGGCCCAGGTTCATTAGAGCACTTCTGCACACGCTTCAGCCTGGGCTCCAACAGGCTCATTGAAACCTAATCATGTGCCAAAGCACTTTGCTGGATCAAGGGCATAATATGCTAATGAGGGGAAACGAGCAGCTCCTCAGCTGCTGGAGCTCACGGGGCTGTCAGGGATCTCAGGCTCATCCCCTGCAAATCTGGCCCGGATCTCGCCTGCTGGAAAACAACACGGGCAACAAATACCCACTGTGGGCTTGTAAAATCCACCCCAGAACAGCACAGCAGCTAATTTTAGGCATCTCTGTGCAGAGGCACGTGAGGAGGTTATTTTCCTCTGCTTCAGGGAGGAGCAGGATCATTCCAGGGCTGTTTGAGGGCAGCAGAGATGCTCTGAGAGCTGAGCTTGTCTCTCCCTTCCCACCACCTGAGAAAGAGCCCAGAATGTTACTCAGCAGACTCAGATATTGGTCTGTCATTACAGAGCAGCTCTTTTCTGATCATTTGCAGCTGGAGTTAGGCACTAGTACAATAAATGGGATTAATTTTGCATGAGCCCTACAAGTCATCCCCTTCCTCTGCTCCTTGGAACGATTCTGCTGCTCCACTCGAAGGATAGGCTGAATCACTGGAATAAAAGTGGCTTGGCAGCCCAGCCATGCTTGTCTAAGGCTTCTCTTCTCCTGCCTCAGGGCACAGAGAAGTCTTCAAACTCCCCCACATCCAGCCCAGGTGAATTAACACCCACTGAGAGCTCACATTCCCTGCAGAGGGAGGCAGAACTTAATGGGAGCTGACCATTCCTGAGCTCAGCTTTGCTCTTTTCTCCTCCAAGCCTTGCTCTGCACTTCCCTGCTCCTGAGCAGGTGCAGGGGAGGTCAGGGTGGTGCTGGCTCTGAGGCTCAGAGCCTGCAAATAGCTCCACCTTTGCTGAGGAACGCTCAGAGCAGCTGTACAGAACGCTCCAAAAGCCTGCTGGCCTTTGCCACACAGCTCACCCAGACATTTTTAATAGATCCCAGCAACAGTCTGGGTGCCACCCTGCATGAGGGCACTGGGATGGTTTTGCCAAGCTGCAGCTCCCACGGTTGGCACTGCCTGTCCTGCCCTGCCCTGGCTGTGCCGCTCCAGGTAAGTCCCAGCTCCCTCAGAGAGGGGTTTGCCAGAGGAATCACACAGGAAATGTGGCTTTTACACCACTCCTTCCTTCCCTGTGCCAGCCTTGGCTGCGGGGAGGATGCAGATGGGAGGGGAGGTGGCATCCATGGGGGGACAGGGCTGGCTCCCGTTGGGGTTTGGCTCAGCCACCTACAGCTGAACAGGCTGGGAGCAGGCCAGGAGAAGGGTTAGGAGAAGGCTTGGGAGCAGGCTGGGAGAAGGCTTGGGATCAGGCTGGAGCAGGCCAGGAGAAGGCTGGGAACAGGCTGGGAGCAGGCTGGAAGAAGGCTTGGGAGCAGGCTGGGAACAAGCTAGTAGCAGGCTTGGGAGCAGGCTGGAAGCAGGCCAGGAGAAGGCTGGGAGCAGGCTGAGAGAAGGCTGAAAGAAGGCTTGGGAGCAGGCTGGGATCAGCCTTGGGATCAGCCTTGGGATCAGCCTTGGGATCAGCCTTGGGAGCAGGCTGGCTCTGGAGCCAGGCCCTGACACAGCAGCAGCAGCAGCAGCAGCAGGCTGGATGCCTGATTCACTTCACCCACGGACGTCACGGCCCTGCTGGGGGGTGACGTGGCGGTGGCAGGAGCAGCACCCGTGGGCCGAGCCCCGTCACGTCCCCACCGCGATGTCCCCTGAAACGTGGCTCGGTGCTGAACAGGGGCTGACGTCAGGGCTCTGTCCCCCCCTCCCCATCTCCCAGCCTGGAAAACAGGAGGGAATATCTTAATAAATCAGATGGCAGCCAACCTTCAAAAATCAGGTCAGCCTCGCTGGCATTTCCCTCCCCTCCTCACACCTCGGTTTCTCACTGTGAGCCCAGCCAAGCTCGTTGCATCATTCCCCTGGCGAGGCCAGATGGGCTCGGAGCGGGAATGCGGCACCGCTCGGCTCCCGAGGCTGAACCTCCCACATGGGAGGGCACCAG
Source organism: Alaudala cheleensis (assembly GCA_013398995.1). Taxonomy (NCBI): domain Eukaryota; kingdom Metazoa; phylum Chordata; class Aves; order Passeriformes; family Alaudidae; genus Alaudala; species Alaudala cheleensis. Next base: position 93,752 of record VWYE01009800.1, on the reverse strand, counting down.
TGGGGTACCAGCCATTCCCAGTGCTCCCCAGCTCCAGGATGCCCTCCCTGCTGCTGGGTTTGTTGTGGGAGGTGCTGTCTGGGCAGGAGGGGTGGGTGATGAAGTTCTGCTGGTGAGGAGTGAGGTTTGTGCCCGTGAGGAGATGGAAATGTGCACCTGGGCGAGCTTTTCCTCCCAGCCAGGTGTGCTGCTGTCACCTCTGAGCTCTCCTCGTGCCACAGCAGGTGCCTGTCACACAGGCCAGCCTGAGTAAGGCATTTTAACCTCAGCCCCACCCCTCATTTCCATGTGGGATTGCTGAATCCTTCTCCGCAGCGCAGCAGGGAGGGAAAAAAAAAACGCTTTATGAAACGGGTTTTGCTGTGTTTTAGAGCACGGGGTCGTAATCTGGGAGCTGCTGTTGATGAAGCAGTAAATAATGCATGGGCTGGTTGCCCTTTAGCTGTGCTGAGTGTGTGGAAAAGGTCAGCCTTGGGATGCAAGGTGGGCTTGCCTCGCTGCTGGCAGCACCTTCTTAATGAGCCCCTTCTCGTTTGACAGGTGCAAAACATGTCCCAGTCGATAGAGGTGTTGGACAGGAGGACTCAGAGAGACCTACAGTACGTGGAGAAGATGGAAAACCAGATGAGGGGACTGGAATCCAAATTTAAGCAAGTGGAAGAGAGCCACAAGCAGCACCTGGCAAGGCAGTTTAAGGTAGGTCTGGTCTCCAAAGTGCTCGGGGAGCTGCGGTCGGGGAATTGTCGGGGTGGGCACGGGGCTGTGGCCCTGGCTCCCATCAGGGCACCAGCTGTGGGGTCCTTTCCTGTCCAAAGCACTGCCAGATCCAGGTCCTGTGGCCTCACATGCTCAGCCCTGCCTCTTGTCAGAGGGTGAAAGCAGAAATCCCCATGGAAAAGCAGAAATCCCCGTGTAAAACACAAATCCCTGTGTAAAACACAAATCCCTGTGTTTCCACACCCACCTGGGTGCCCTGAACAGGGCAGAGCAGGGTGATTCCTTCAGGGGGGTTCTGCAGGGAGACACCTGAGCTCTGGGTGAGGTCTCTGTGGCCAGGCAGCTTCTCCCTGCCATGCCCAGCACCCATTTCTTGGGGGAAAAAAAAGCAGGAACTGGGGCTCCCTTTCCATTCCTGCAGCACCAAACCACATCTCCCCTGGAGAAAGGAGTTCATCAATTAAACATCCCCCCCCCCCTGAAAAAAAAAAAAAGAAAGAAAGAAACCCAAAAGTACAATTATTACAGCTGTCCTCAGGCTGGCAAACTGCACATCTCCAGGATTTTGTCCAATTTTGGGTGTTGGCAGCACCTTGTGATGGGTTTTGTGTGGTGTCCTGGTGCTGGGCAGAGGGGGAGTGGAGCTGCAGCCTCTGGAGTGCAGCTGGCACTGGGAGCAGTGGCCAAACCCTCAGGAAGTTGAATGAAATTGCCAAAAAAGTTGTTCTGAGCAACACTGGAATCCTAAATTTCAGCAGTGCTGTGGGTTAACAGATATAAAAAAATCAAAGGGAAAAGATTTCTGGTGGAATTTGGGGACTTTTCTGAGCAGCACCCAGCTGATTCCCACCCTCCTTTGCAGGCAGCTGGCTGGTATTTTAAAGCAGATTTTTTTATTTTTTTTAATGCTAAATACTGAAATACCACGATTATCTCATAAAAAGCTGGGAGGATGGTTCTTCAAACTTTTCACCAACTCCACCTCCTCCGCTCCCCATCTCCAGTTACTGCAGGACCCTAAATTTAGCTCTGCAGTCTGGATGGAAAGACTTGAGCAGGAGTTTCTTTTATTTAATTATTTCTTTATTTCAGTTATTATTGGGTTTTTTCCCCCCCCCCACCACTCTGATGAGTTCAACCCTCCCCATTGCCTGAGAGGGGACTTTAAATGAAATAAAATTAAAGCAAAGAAACAGGAGGGGGAAAAAAAAACCTCGTGGTTTAAATAGGAGGGGATGGATGGGAAGGAAGGGAAGGAGGCTGGGGAGGAATTGCTGATCCTGTTCAGCCCCAAAAAGCTTCAGGACACAGGCAGATGTCACAGCCCTGGCTGCTGGGAGCTTGGCCACTGTAATTTGAGCAGCACCAGGGATTTTGGGTGTTCTAACACGCTTCATTAACGGGTAGGTGCATGCATATTAATGTCTACTCATTAGCTGCTGGAGCAAAGCATCTGCAACAAAATGCTGCATTCTGAGCCTTTCCATGAGCAAAAAAAAAACCCCAAAAAAATTAAAAAAAAAAAAAAGAAAAACAAAATTCATTTCTGCAAAATCCATCTGATAATGAATTTTATTTTTCTGTTCCCCACTTGAAACCAGTGAGGAATTTTTGTCTAATTTGCTGCCAAGGCAGCATTTGAAAGAACAGCCACAGCATTTTGTTCCTGCTAATGCCAGCATTAAACTGTGAGTGCTTTGCAGCTCTTGTGTTGGTTTTTTTTTCTCTCTTTAGTGCCGTAAGAGTATTTGTCTATGAATGGCTTTCTATATAAGGCAGGTTAGTGAGCTAGATCCTCAACAGTATTTCATTTTCTTGCTTACAGGGCTAACTAAAAAGCAAGTTTTTTCAATGCTGCAGTGACTGAAGAAGCAGTTCACTCCCATGTAACCATGAAAAGAGGGCCACAGAGCATTTTGCACCATGCATTGATTTTTTTTTTTTTTTTGATTATTTTCCAAATTAGCACCATATCTCACTAAGGAACCTTGAACCACACAGCCGAGATCTTCCTTTGCATGCAACTGTAGATGCATTTCATGAATAGTTTGAAACCCTTGTCAATGCATATATATCTTATTTTCTTTTATTTTTTGGAAAGAAAAAAAAAGAAAAAAAAATAACAACTCTTTGTGTATGTGATCTGAAGCATGTAACCCTAAGATGTTGCATTCTAAAAATGACAAATAAAGGCCTTTCCCAAATATTTTGGTGTTCTGCAGCCTGTTTGATACGTTCTTGCCAAGACATCATTCGGACCAAAAAAAACTAATAATTGAGCTAATTTAAAAAAAAAAAAAAATGCTAATGATTGTGGGCTATGTGAACATTTGGCTCCCATAGGAAGCACCCAGGTCAAGGCAGAGTGTTGCAGATTTTTGCACGCATAGCACTGAACCGAGCTTATTTTAACCTTGCAGGCAATAAAAGCGAAAATGGAGGAACTTAGGCCTTTGATACCAGTGTTGGAAGAGTACAAAGCCGATGCCAAATTGGTATTGCAGTTTAAAGAGGAGGTCCAGAATCTGACGTCAGTTCTAAACGAACTCCAGGAGGAGATTGGCGCCTATGACTACGAAGAGCTTCAGAACAGAGTGTCAAATCTTGAAGAAAGGCTTCGTGCATGCATGCAAAAATTAGGTAGGCTCCAGAAAAAAAAACAAAAAACAAAAAAAACCAAAACCACCATGGTGGCCCTTGGCTCCCGACGCCGCCGGCGCCAACGCACTCATCCCGCCCCAAGGGCACAGAGATGCCCCGCTGGACATGAGGGATGAGCTCCACGCAGCCAGGGGGGCTGATCCTGCCAAGGGCCACGCCACCAGGGCCATTCCTCCTGGCCCAGGATTGCTGGCCAGGGGCAATGCTGCTGGTGGTGTGAGCGCTTCGGGATCCCCCTCAGCCGGCGCTTGCATAAGCGGCAGCTCGCGCTTATGCAAAGCCAGCACTTGCACCCCCTTTTGTTTTTTTTGCTTCTGCATCCCCGGGCCTGGCCCGTCAGCAAAGGGCTCTGCTCGTGGTGGGGGGTGTGGGGCTGTGCCTCGGTTTCCCCTGGGTTTCCTTTCTTTTTTTTGGTTTTATTTGCATCGTGCCGATCCCCCCGGAGCAGAGCATGACGGAGCCGGGGCGCGGCGCGGCGATGCAAATCCTCCCTCTCCCCTTCCCGGAGGGAGCAGGGAGCCATTTTCCATCAGGCTGCTGCCAAACCACCAGGCATCCATCTCTGACCCCATCCAGAGGGTTTGGATTGACTGGAACTCGTGGGGAGGCTCGGCTGTCACCAAAGCCAAGGCGTGACCCCAAACACAGGAGGGCTCTGCCTTTCCACAGCTGCAAAGGACTCTCTGCACCATTTGTTGGGCCAGCTTTGGCTTGATTGAATTCCTCCTGCCATTATTGACTTTCTTGCCACGCCATTTAGATAATCCAAACACATTAACTGCTCTGCAGTCTATTTTGGTAGCACATACGAAATTACACTCTCAGGTAACTCCATGGAAGATCAGATCTCTTCTGAGCACTCTGTATCCTTGGCAAGGTAACGCTTTGTTTCTCTCTTGGCTCTGCTGCTGGGGTTGCTTTTGCTGGTTTCTCGATCTGTGAGCAGCCACCTCTCCCTCCATTCCCTCTTCATTCCATCCTCTGGCTCCTTGGACATCCCTTGTGGGCTCCACCTCACTCAGAGAGTAAAATTCCCACTTAAATGTGGATGCTCAGGGTATTTGAACAAGTCAGGCACCAAGGTACCCTTGGGACAGATAAAACCCCTTGGCCAAGAGAGATCAGAGTTTGATTTCTCGTTAATTAGTGAGTGTTGGTGCCCCAGGTTTGGTTTGAGAGCAGGGCAGGCTGGGGCTCTCTGCCCCTTTCTGTTGTCCCTCCCCTCACCCCATGATGGGCACAGGGAGCAGGGTTGGGCATGGAGGGGAATTCTGACCTTGCCCTCAGCCTCTTGGACCTCCCCCTGAAATCCTGATGGGGACAGGAATGAGCAGGGCTGGGATGAGCTGGTCCCTAATTCCTGCAGCTTTATCAGCTGGGAAGTGGGAAGATAAGGAAGGATGAACAGATAAGAAAGAAAGATAAGAGAGGAGAGCAGGCCCAGGAGGGTGGGGTGGGCCAAGGGCACACTGAGACCTCTGGCAGCCCCACACCCCCAGCTCTGCCCTGAGAATGGATCCTCTCATCCCTCCCCTGCTGAAGGCAGAGCCCAAGGAGGGATCTCCTTGCTGCACCCAGAGCCTTCAGCCCGTCCCTTGAAGATGAGGAGGAGCTGTGGGTCACAGGGAGAGGGAGCAGCAGCAGGGATTTGAGATTTAAACATGGGTCAGTTATTCCAACAAAGCCATCCTGGCCCTCACAGCCCCTCTCCAACCAGGGAAGCTGGGACAATCCTCCCACTGACCCTGGGCAGGCTTTGGGGAGTAGCTCCCAAAAAAATGGAATTTGCTCTTGGACCATTAACCCTTTCAGCTCATTCCATCCCCTCATGCTCAGGTCCAGCTGGGACCAGTAGCCCAGGTAAGAATGAGGCAGGTAGGGATGCTGAGCTCTTGTAGGTAAACTTTGGGGTTTATTTTTAATCTTTTTGAGTCTTTAGCTGGGTTTTTTGGCTTCTTCCTACCCTTGCTGTCTCTCTGGGGCCAGGGCAGCTGTTTTGCAGCAGCCCTGGGTGCTCACAGAGATGGATTCTGTGCCTCCCAAAGGTTCATCCCAGAGGCTTTGCTTCTCCCTCAGGAGGGGTGATTCATTTGGTCACTTAAAAGCAGCAGCACGGATTGAATTTCCAATGCTGTTTATCTCTCTGGCGTGTAAACCACTGGAAATGGTTGTTAATTGAGTTAAACTCAGATAACAGCCTCACAAATGCTTTGCTGCCACACAGTGAGGCCCTGGCTGCTGAGGATTTCACCTTGCTGCAGGTTTTCTGCTCAGCTGGGCTCGCTGATGTCCCAAGGAGAAGGTTTTAGGTGGGATTTGCTGCTCCCCTGGAGTGTGTGTGTGCCCCAGAGAGGGTCAGGGAGCGCAGGCCAAGGGCAGGGGAGGGATGTGCCACATCCCCATCCAGTTCACCTCTCCCAGGGAGCCCTGAGCCTTTTCCTTAGCCAAGGTCCTGCTTTGCATTTTGGGTTTCCTAAGCATTATTGATGGATCAATAGTGAAAACACCTCCTGACCCTGGCATGTGTGTGGAGGGGAGGGAAAAAAAAAAATCAATAGTGGCAGCTTCAATCTGTGTTTCTGTTTACACTCCTGAAGATCCCTATTTGTACAGGGATTTCAGCCTTTCCAGTGGTGTTCCTGAGAGGAAGTTCAGGGCTTGTCACTCCTTGGATCCAGGGGGAATTTAACTCAGGCAGGGCAGGATTTTCTTGGGAAAAATCCTTGGTTTTGGGGGGCAACAGAAGCGAGATCCAGGCACAGCTGAGCTGCCACAGCCCCATCCCTGCTCTGGAGGGCTGGGATTGGGATTGGGGGGATCAATCCTGGGAAGCTGGAGCAGGGAATGATCCCGGCTGTAGCAGCAGAGCCCAGGAGGAGCTGGTGGCTGTGCGTTGGTGGAGGAGCTGCTGGGAGCTGCCAGGCAGGACTTGTGGGCAGGATCCGGGCTCTGGAGCGGAGGTGGTGGCATCCTGGGAGGAGCAGAGTGCTGGTTTCACCCAGTGCTGCTGGAAAATTCCTGCTGCAGCTGAAGGAAGGGGCTTGCATTTCATGGCAGGCTGCAGGACAGAGGCAGGAGGATGGAGATGCACTTGGGGAGAGGCTGATTTGTGTCCAGGAAAAAGGACTTTAATCGCTCTGGGCAAAGGGGAGTGAAAGCAGCTCCTCTGTGAGGCCCTAAAATCTGCTCCTCTCAGGTTTCCCCTGTCCTGGGTGAGCACCAGGATGTGCTTTTCTGTGGCACAATTGTCCCTGCTGGGCAAAGGATGCCCACAGCATCCCATAACAAGAGGGGGGAGGTTTGCCAAAGGCTCAGCTGCTGATATTCCAAGGGAGGTGTGGATCTGCTCAGGTGATGCAGGATCCCAGGGGCTGCAGCTGTCCCTGCCTGCGCTGCAAACCCAGCAAAGCTGACTTGGGATCTTAAAGGATTCCTGTGCAATCCCCTCCTGCAGCAGCTGAGAGCCTGGGATGGGTTTACACCAGCACAGAGAACAGGGTGCCCTGTGTGAGAACAGCCCTCCTGCACTGCTGTGTGTGCCTCCAGCTAAACGTGTGGGAGATGTTGCAAACAACACTGCTTCACCCTGATCAGCTGCTGCTGCTGCTGCTTTATTTTTTCTTTAACTGATTTTCTTAAATCAATGAGTTTTTATGCTCCGCTCCTCTCCAGGGAAATGGGAGGAAGGGATAAAGTGACAGCAGTGTAGGGCTGTGATAATGGAAGGCAGAGCTGAGTTGGGATGAGGGGAAGGCTGGACCCCTGCAAGACGTTCAGATTTGTTGTTTTAACCCCCTGCATCTCTTTTCCAGTACTTCGCTCTCCCTCTGAGCTGAGAGGTTGGGAGTGCAGCAAGGCAGGAGAGCAAATTCCTGTGCCTTGTGTCTCTGCTTTTTGGTGGCATCTCTCTTTATCTGCCTGGGCCTGGAGGCTGTGGGAGCCCTGCTGGTGCCCTTGGCCATGTCCTGCACATCAGGAATATCTTCCTCTGTTTCCTGGGCTAAGGGGATCCCTCTGGCCACAGCTCAGAGCTGAGGCAGGTGGATGTGTCTGATCAGGAATTAAAATGCAGGTGAGAGCAGGCCAAGGAGAGAGGCAGCTGAGAGAGAGAGAGTGCAGAGTTCTGGAAATGCTCAGGGTGTAAAAATCTATGATTCTCTATGAAGGTCAGGTTGGACAGAGCTCTGAGCAACCTGATCTGCTTGAAGACATCCCTGCTCATTGCAGGGGGCTGCACCAAATGACCTTTGATGGTCCCTCATAACAAACCAAGCTCTGATTTTACCGGGTGATTTGGAGCAGGATGACCTTGTCCTGGAGCTGGCAGAGCTCCGTGTGCTCCAGCAGCACCTGCAGGGGCTCACACCTGCAGCCCAGCCCAGCTGAGCAGGCGCTGCAGTGCAGCTCCACCGCAGCACCCAGAGCAGCTTCTCCACCCCAGCGCCGCCTCCTTCCCCTTCCCCAGCCCGCCAGAGGCTCCCACATCCCAAAGGAGGACTCAGGGAACACCTCCTGGGCTTCAGGTGGTGGCTGTCCCCCGTTGCCTCTGCCCTGGATGTGTCTGGGTTTTAAATGAGCTCTCCCTGCCCAAGAGGACATCCCCCAGCAGCCCCAGTCCCTCCCGAGGCTTCTTCATCTCCTCACCTGTCATTCCTCGTGTTAAAACGTTGGTGAGGTCAGGAACCAGAGTGACAGCTTGGCTGAAACTTGGGGATATTGTTGGGAAAAGGGACTGGGATGAGGCTGCAGCATTCCCCATCCATGGGCAGCCCCAGAGAGGTGCTGGGGGACAGAGCCAGGGGTGGGAAATGAGCTGGAGGAGAGGCACTGCTGCTTCCCCTCGTGTTTAGGGCTTGGAAAGCCAGCAAGGGGCTGAACTGGCTGAATCCAGCAGCTTTGGAGCACCTGAGCGTGCCTCAAAGCAGCCCTCTGCCCGTGCCCATCCCTGTGCGGGTGAGGCTGGGCTGGGCAGGATTCCCGGGATCCTCGGGATGCTCCCACCCTCATCCTGCCGCGTTTGTGTCCCTGTCCCAGGAAGGCTGGAGGAGGCTGGAGGATCCCTCAGCACGGGAGGGGACAGGGAGAGCGGCCGGTAAATGATCTTTGCAGGGAGGAGATTTCTGTCCTGTGCCATTTTGCACCTTCCTCTTTTTTTTTTCCTCCTCTCCATAACCTGTGACAAACGCAGGTTCCCAGCAGGGCTGGAATAGCCACGGCTGCCTTTTTATCTTGGCGGCATCAGAGCAGCTCTTCAGCTCCTTCCTCCACCCGGCCGCTGCTCTCATCCTCAATTCCGTGACATTCGCAGCTCGGCTGCTTCAGCAGAGCTCCTTTTCTTGGGGGACGGCGATAAGGACAATTGTCATCACGAGGTGTGGAGCAAACAAAAAGCATCCCGACACTTGTTCCCGACCTAATTCCCCGTCATTAAACCGGCCCGCAGCGGGGCAGGGCGGCGGGCAGGGAGCGGCGGGTGGGACTGGCAGCGGTGCTCACCAGCCTTCCCCTCTTTTCCAGCCTGTGGGAAGCTGACGGGAATAAGTGACCCGATCACGATTAAAACCTCGGGGTCCCGCTTTGGATCGTGGATGACGGATCCTCTGGCTCCCGAGGGAGAAAACAAGGTAAGGGTGTGACAGCATCCGTCCCTGTGTCCCAGCAGCGCTGCTGAGGACAGGGAATCTTCATCCCAGCTCGGGCTGTGCCCTGGGAAACCTGGGAATGTCCTCGTTCATCCCTGGCAGCGGGAGGGGGCTGAGCATCCCCCGGGGAGGGAGGATGAGGAGAATTCAGCAGTCCCTGCACTGCTGCCTTTCCTGGGCTGGTGAAACTCCTCGCAGTGATGAGGGCCCAGAATTGTCACCGTGAGGTCTGAGTGGGGGAAAACCCCCAAGTGTTGGGATTCTAATCGGTGTTTGGCAGCCAGGAGGGAGCTGGGGCTGAGCAGAGGGAACCCATGGTGCTGCTGCTTTTTTGCTGCCAGCACCTCTGATAATGTCATCTGCCTGCTTTTGCCCTCCATCCTCCACCTTCATTGCTGTGAGGAATTAACTGACTGCAGCCAGAGAGAGAGAGAGATTTGTTTTGCTTTGTTTTGGCCTTTTTTTTTTTTTTCCTTTCCCTTTCTTTCCATTCCGACCATTCAATTTTGATCCCAAGGAGGTAGGAGGCCAATAACTGGCTGAAAATCAATCCCAGCTCCCCGTGACTGATGGAATGGAAAATATCTCGAGTGTTTGCCGAGGATTTGCAGGCAGCAAAACAAAACAAAAAAGCACGAAGCTTGGCTGCCTGTAATTCCCTCCTGCATGCAGCATCCTTCAAAGGATAAAGGCACCAAGCAAGCAAGGGCTGGAGCAGGGCACCTATTTTGGGATCTGTGCCCTGGCATCAGCTCTGCAGCTAAGAGAGGACAAGGGATGCTCTGGAGAAGTCAGCCCTGGGTGGTTTCTTTGAAGGTGACTGGAGTTGTCAGGCTCTCTTCCCTCCAGCAGCCAACTGGTTGGCACTGGTTCCCCAATTCATCACCTCCATATTTTACAGTTATTAAGCAAAATTTCACCTCCAGCCCAAATAAAACCCTGCTCAGAGGTGAGATGGGAAGGTTTTACCCACATCACATCTCGTTTTGCTCAAGAGAGGGGATGGATTTGTCCCCTTCAGACTGTGCTTGCTGCTTCCCTTGGCACTAAGGCAATTTTCAGCTGAAGCTGGTGGTTCAAATGTGAAAGATCCTCAGAGAGTTTTGTCTCAAACCACTATTTTTGGATATTTTTTTCAGCCATGCCTTTTTCTGCAGCGTATTTTTATTAAGTACCCTGCAAACTGGAGCTGGAGCCTCCCAAGCCTCTCTGTGCATTTAATATATAAAACCTGCTGGGAATTTTATTAGGAACACCCCATTAGATGAACCTCATTGGCTGCTCAGCAGAGTGGCAAAGTGAGGATGGGCAGAGAGTTCATCATCCCCCAGCTCCTGTCCCCCAGCCCCAGGAGGGGTTTGGTGTTCGTGGGATCATTTGTTCGTGCCATGAAGCCACAGAACACATCTGGGGGAGGTTTGTGAGCCCTGTGGGAGCAGCAGGGAGATGCTGAGAGCTGGGATGGCTGGGAATGGGCAGGAGGAGGCTGCTCAGAGCCAGCTGCTGTGCTGGGATGTGGCTCATCCATCAATCCCTGCTTTCCCAGAGCTTGGGATGCTGTGGGGTCCTGCAGCCCCTGCGTGGCTTTAAAAACTGAGCACAACACATTTGCATGTTGAATTTTTAACACCAGGTAATGAAGTGGGAGCAGCAAGGAGAGAGTCATTAATTCTGGATGGGTTTTTTTTCCCCCTATAATTTCCCAAACTGGTTCAGCTGAAGTTTCATTTCCAGCTCTGGATGTTCTCTGGTGCTTTTCAGCCATCCCCCAAGCCCAGCAAGGTTTGGGGCTGAGGGTCAGAGCCATTTACCACTCGTTCCTTCCCCACCTCCGGGGCATTCCAGGAGGTAACGCCAGAAGGCTGAAATTCCCTCCAAAGCTTCTGGAGACCCCAACTGACTCCCCAAAGGCAGCAGCCGAACGTTGGGCTGCCCTTCTCAAAGACTGATGATCACACTCCAGGCACAGAGCTGTCAGATTCTGCACGGGGTTTGCAGGAGAAATCTGCACTCCATCACCCAAATCTGCAGCCTTAAAGGCTTCCCTCTCGCTAAATTTACCTTCTCTCCTTCCTAAATTTACTTTTTCTCCTTCCTAAATTTACCTTTTCTCCTTCCTAAATGGCTCTTACAGCAAGCAGCTCTCTCATTTTCAGGCAGCCACTGCATCCAGAATGTCAGTGGCTGGCTGGGTACTTCTTGTGGATATTAACGGCACAGCTTGGTCATTTGCCTCGGAATTGGTTTCATATAACAAAAGCTTTTTTTTTTTTTTAAGGAGTCTAGACAGTGTCCCCAGTGAACTGGCACTTAAATGATGATCTAAAATCTCTCCCCAATCTACCCAGAGCAAGATTTAGATGTCTTTGTCTCTTCTCTTTCAGCAGCCTCGCTTTAAGCCTTTGATGCGGCAGTGTATGATTTTTAAACCAATATGGACTTTTTGCCCGAATTTGCCTGACAATGAGCGATTGCATCCCTCGCTCGCGCATTCCAAATTAATGGAGTTGTGCACAGCAGCTGCTGTAATTTACTGAGTGCTACCGCGGGAAGCAAAAAAGCAGCAGCGAAAGAAAAGCGCTGGGTTTAGCCAGGGAAAAGCTGCTAATTGCCCTCGGGAGGGGAGGGTGGTGCCAGCCACCGGCATTCCCGGGGGAGCACTTCAGCCAAGGAGACAGCGGGTCATCCCCCGGGGGAAAGCTTCGCCGTGCCGTTGGTTTCTTGGCTGATTTGGGATGTCCAGAAATCGGGGTTATTTTTCTGGATGTGGGTGACAGATGTTGGCTGGATTCAAGGCCAGATTGGACGGGATTTGGAGCAGCCTGCTCTGGTGGAAGGTGGCCTTGGCAGGGATGAGCTTTCAGCTCCGTTCCAAACCATTTGATGACGATCCCACCATTCTTGCACATTTCTCTCCCATCCCAGTTTTTTGAGGTGTTCCTGACCTCACCATTGCTGGCTGTGGATTTCCCTACCAGCCCAGTTTTTTTGAAGTGATCCCAATTCCACCATTCCTGGCTGTGGATTTCTCTCCCATCCCAGTTCTTTTGAGGTGACCCCGACCCCACCATTCCTGGCTGTGGACTCCACCATTCCCGGCTGTGGATTTCTCTCCCATCCCACTCCTTTGATCCCTCACCCCTCTGCGTTTCCCCCCCGTGCAGGTCTGGTACATGGACAGCTACCACAACAACCGCTTCGTCCGCGAGTACAAATCCATGGCCGACTTCATGAACACCGACAACNATTGGACGGGATTTGGAGCAGCCTGCTCTGGTGGAAGGTGGCCTTGGCAGGGATGAGCTTTAAGCTCCATTCCAAACCATTTGATGACGATCCCACCATTCCTGTGCATTTCTCTCCCATCCCAGTTTTCTGAGGTGATCCTGACTCCACCATTCTCTCCCAGCCCAGTTTTTTGAACTGATACCATTCCTGGCTGTGGATTTCTCTCCCATACCATTTTTTTTGAGGTGATCCTGACTCCACCATTCCTGGCTGTGAACTCCACCATTCCTGGCTGTGGATTTCTCTCCCATCCCAGTTCTTTTGAGGTGACCCCGACCCCACCATTCCTGGCTGTGGATTTCTCTCCCATCCCATTTTTTTGAGTTGATCCCAACTCCACCATTCCTGGATGTGCATTTCTCTCCCATCCCAGTTTTTTTGAGTTGATCCCAATTCCACCATTCCTGGCTGTGGATTTCTCTCCCATCCCACTCCTTTGATCCCTCACCCCTCTGCGTTTCCCCCCCGTGCAGGTCTGGTACATGGACAGCTACCACAACAACCGCTTCGTCCGCGAGTACAAATCCATGGCCGACTTCATGAACACCGACAACTTCACCTCGCACCGCCTGCCCCACCCGTGGTCGGGCACGGGCCAGGTGGTCTACAACGGCTCCATCTACTTCAACAAATACCAAAGCCACATCATCATCCGCTTCGACCTGAAGACCGAGACCATCCTCAAGACGCGCAGCCTGGACTACGCCGGCTACAACAACATGTACCACTACGCCTGGGGCGGCCACTCGGACATCGACCTCATGGTGGACGAGAACGGGCTCTGGGCCGTCTACGCCACCAACCAGAACGCGGGCAACATCGTCATCAGCAAGCTGGACCCCAACACGCTGCAGAGCCTGCAGACCTGGAACACCAGCTACCCGAAGCGCAGCGCCGGCGAGGCCTTCATCATCTGCGGCACCCTCTACGTCACCAACGGCTACTCGGGGGGCACCAAGGTGCACTACGCCTACCAGACCAACGCCTCCACCTACGAGTACATCGACATCCCCTTCCAGAACAAGTACTCCCACATCTCCATGTTGGACTACAACCCCAAGGATCGGGCCCTGTACGCCTGGAACAACGGGCACCAGATCCTCTACAACGTCACGCTCTTCCACGTCATCCGCTCCGACGAGTTGTAGCCCGGCCTTGGTTTAGGGGACTGGGTTTTGGGGTGTGGGGGGAATCAATAAATGATTTAAAGTGAAAATTTAAAAAAAATAATTAAATTATTAAAAGGAAATAAAAGGGAGAAACTAATTTTAAAAAAATTGCTAATAAGGGAACATACTCTAAATAAGTAAACGTATAAACGGCTGCCAAAATTAAGAGCGGTGTCACGGAGGATTATTCAGCGTCAATCTGACAGATCAGCATTACCTCTACATTTCTAGAAGTCTGGCCCTGTGTTATAGACTCACGAGTCACCACGTACTTGCAGCTGGAACTGCACTCAAGAGAACCACTTCAGTTTGGGGTTTTGTTTCGTTTCTGTTCCGATAGCAGACCTAGAGAACATCCTCAAGCAGCAAGGCAATGACTGTTGGAAGTTCACCCTCGGGAGCCTCGCTCCCCTCCGCGGGAGGGTTGCATGGACATTCCCCCGGCGTCACGGGCAGCTGTGATGGATGTGTTGGAAGGGGGAAGCAGCAGAAGCTGACCCGTGAGGAGCTCTGGCTGTCTCCACAAGACCTGTCACAGGTTAGTTTTCTTTGCCTTCCATCGCAGCTACTGTCTCTCTCTCTCTCGACTGTGTTCTTGTCACTTAGATTAACTGTGCTGAGACCCGAAGTAGCTCATGGATCTGTGTCTTAGTAACTTATTAAACACGATGGTTTAAGTATGTATTTATGAACAAGTTGTTGTACCCATATTGTTTGAACTTATGTATTCAGCAGCTATATTGTACAATGTATGTCTGTTATTTACCAGAGGTGGCGAAACTTTGTATGTCCAGTTTATGCAATGAATGTTGTAAATGCAATGACGTAGTTCGGATTTAATAAATGATGGTTTTTTCGTTTCTAAAAAGGCAAAAAAAAAAAATAAAAAAAAGGTCAGTGTTCACCCTTATACACAGGTAACCAATTTCATGTTGATAATTACAGGAATATTCTCTTACTGTTATACTATCTACATAGCATTATGGTGGTTGGAAATCGCTTCCAGGGTGATTCTGTGGCAGCAGATTCCCATGGGAAGCTTTGTTCATGGAAGTGTGAAGGTAATTAATTTTTTTTTTTTAAGAGGAAAACTTTGTACTATCCACAGTTATCTAAGGAACAATAAAACTATTAGGAGACTTCCCTGCTTTGTTTTTTGTCCTCTCTATGAGTGAGGGAGCGCAGGGGAGGGAGAACAGGAATTTTTGGGGGTGAATGCTGAGCAGCCATCTTGAGTTTCCTTCCAGGGAATATTTCCTGGTGTGTAGCTGGGGCTGGGAGGGTGGAGGGTTGGCTCTCTGCTCTTCCCACATTCATCTGGAGCAGGCACCACTTCAAGGAGATAAAACCCTGTGGCTGCTCCTGGGTCCGGCCACCCCCTCAGGGACTGGCAGTGTCTGGTGTTGGTGCCACAACAGGAGGGAATCTCATCATCTGCCACCTCTATTGGAGCTGCAGACACTGCTGAGGGCAACTGGATCCCGTTCCTCCTTGGATCCTTGGAGTGCTCCCCACCCTGAGTTTGCTTCAGGCTTGTGCAGGTAAAAATCTTGATTTAATTTGCTCTAAAGAGTGATTGTCACTGCTGGGGGCTGGGTGCCCAGCAAAATCCTGGTTCTGCCAGAGCAGGGTCCTCACAGGGGCACAGGGTGCTCATCTCCCTCTGGTGTGAGATTTGGGGTCCCATCTCCCTCTGGTGTGAGATTTTGGGACCCATCTCTCNCTCTGGTGTGAGATTTGGGGTCCCATCTCTCTCTGGCGTGAGATTTGGGGTCCCATTTCCCTCAGGTGTGAGATTTTTGGGTCCCATCTCTCTCTCTGTGAGATTTGGGGTCTCATCTCTGTCTGGTGTGATATTTTTGGTCCCATCTCCCTCTGCTGTGAGATTTGGGGTCCCATCTCTTCCCTGCACCCCCAGAAGAACAATATTTAGCAATTCCCATTCCAGCCAGCTCCAGGTGAAGGGACAGCACCTTTCCAACCCATCCAGGGAGCCCCCTGAGCTGGATGTGGAGGGCAGCTGGGGCTTGGTTCCCATCCAAGCTGCAAAAGGCTCTCTGGGGTGGCATCAGGTCTTTGTTGCCTCCTCCCCCCACAGACTGGCCATGTTTAGCACCACCAGGAATGACAATTTTTCAGCCAAGTGGCCCAGGGAGGCTCACTCAGCCTTTGGGCTCAGCAGATGGATGGCTCAGGGCCCCGGGAAGGAGCAGGGATCACCAAGGTCAGGAAATTGAATATCAGCAATCGGTGCTGGCTGCAAGCTGCACATATGGATTTCAACCCCTCAGCCTTCCCTGCTGGGCTCTTCAACAGCAGGAGGGGAAAGGAAAAAAAAAATAAACCAAAACAGTGTAATGTGGTTTCTCAGAGCTGGATTAAACCACAAGCAATCCTCCCCGTGAAGATGTTGCAGGCGGTTCCACGGGGCTGAGGCTGCCCTGTGTCAGCACTGCTGCTCTCACTGAAGCCTTGGCTGGATGCAGAATGGGGTCAGCTCTCTGAGGACTCATTCCTCTGCTGCACTCTGTAATTCCAGCTCTCTGGACTGCTGGGTTTGTGGAGAACTTTGCTATTTAGCAGTGGTTTTCCCTCCGTGAAGCTCAGAAAGGGGGGCTGGAGACCCATCGTGTAATTGGCAGCAGTATTGATCCTCGATGCGCAGGGGAAATCTGTTAAGGCAAAAAAGCAGGAAGGCACCTGCAGTTATTTCTGTTTAATTAATGCATTTTCTTCAGTGTGAACTCATTGAATGGCAGCACGCTGTTGTTGTAAGGGTGAGATCTGGAGCCAGGGATGCTGCAATCGATGGCACCAGGGCTGGGCTCTGCACTGGAACTGCTCCTGCACAGCTCAGGGTGGAGGAGTGGGTGGGAATCCTGCCTGTACCACGTGCTGGATTGCTTTTTGGTGTGGTTTATCCTCCCAGCAGCCAGGCTTTGTGTCCTCCATCCTGAATGTCCTGACGAGGAGGTGGCTCCTCTACGAGGCTTCACATCTCACAGCAGAGAGAGATGAGATCCCAGATCTTACAGAGAGAGAGGTGGGACCCAAATCTCATAGCAGAGAGAGAGCTAGGACCCCAAATCTCGCACAGAGAGAGAGATGGGACCCCAAATCTCACAGCAAAAATAGATGGGACCTCAAATTTCACACAGAGAAAGATGGGATCCCAAATCTCACAGCAAAAAGAGATGGGACCCCAAATCTCACACACAGAGAGAGATGGGACCCCAAACCTCACACAGAGAGGGATGAGACCCCAAACCTCACAGTAGAGAGAGATGGGACCCCAAATCTCACAGCAAAAAGAGATGGGACTCCAAATCTCACACAGAGAAAGATGGGATCCCAAATCTCACAGCAAGCCCTCTGCAGGCACTGACAGAGTTTGTCCCAGCCAATGTGCCCAGTTTTGGGGAGAGGTTTCAAGCAGGGCACCACTGAAACCTGCCCAGCCCACCCTGCCACACCATGCCAAACTCCCCACAGCCAGTGTGGTCACCAGGCAGGAGTNGAGATGGGACCCCAAATCTCACACACAGAAAGATGGGATCCCAAATCTCACAGCAAGGCCTCTGCAGGTACTGACAGAGTTTGTCCCAGCCAATGTGCCCAGTTTTGGGGAGAGGTTTCAAGCAGGGCACCACTGAAACCTGCCCAGCCCACCCTGCCACACCATGCCAAACTCCCCACAGCCAGTGTGGTCACCAGGCAGGAGTGGAGGACAAAAGAACTCGCCTGCTTCAAAGCATCGATCCGCAAAAATAAATCGAATTACAGAAAGGCAAAATAATGCTGTTTGCTTTGGGGCATGGCTGCATTTAGATTCTAATTTTCCGAGCGCAATTCATTTAAGACAAAAGGCTCCGGAGCACAAAATGTCCTTGAGCACACCAAGAGCAGCTCCTGTGTAACATGTACCCAAAGTTAATGAGATGAGGGAAGTGCTTTGAGGGGTGCACCTTTGTCCTGCCTGCCTGTAGTGCAATATTCTATAAATGGATGCCATATGGCCGTGCACTTAATGGTATGGATTAGATTGGAAGTGGATGAGCCACTCCAAAGATAAAGAACGTCCCAGAGGATTGCTTTCTATAGCCTGTGACTTAATTATTTGATGCACGAGGCTTGTTGGTCCAAATTTAGTCCTGGGAGTCCGTGAGCTGGTTCAGAGGAGCATCTGAGCGTGGTTCTCTCTGTGTGTTTTTGGGTGTTGTTGATATTTGCCAAGGTATTCCATGGACAGCCCTGCTCCGGGGGTGTGGGAGCAGAACCCAAGCTGAGTCCCAGCTCCACAGCTGGGACAGGTTTGATGGAAAAAGGGAATTTTTGTGAATGACAAGATGAGGGGGAATGGCTTAAACTGAAATAAGGGAGATTTACGGGAAATTTTAGGGAGAAATTTTTCCTGGGAGGGTGGGGAGGGCCTGGCACAGGGTGCCCAGAGAGGCTGTGGCTGCCCCTGGAGGTGCCCAAGGCCAGGTTGGACAGGGTTTGGAGCAGCCTGGGACAGTGGGATGTGTCCCTGCCCATGGCAAGGGGTGGGATGAGATGATCTCTAAGGTCCCTTCCAACCCAAACCACTCCATGATTTAATTTTGCCTCCATCCTGACTCAGTCCAACCAGTGCCCTCACACCTGCCCTGGGATGAAAGGGGCACCTGATGGGATTTGGTGTCATTCCTGCACTTCCCCAAACCACGATCCTGCCCTGCCCTTGGCTCTGATCCATCCCACTGCCCTGGAGCCCTCAGCCCATCCCAGGGGATCAGCTCTGGGCTGTCAAATGCAGCTTTGGGCCTTAAAATACAACTTTGGGCCTTAAAATACAACTTTGGGCCTTAAAATACAACTTTGGGCCTTGCAATGCTCCCCAGGCTGTCCCAGGAATTAAAGAATCCCACTCCCCCCTGGCCCAGGAGCCAGGCACAAACCCTGGCTGTTGTTTGGCATCACCACAACCCTGAGAGCAAAAAAATTCCCTCTCTTCCTTTGCTGCCACTTCCCTGACCTTCATTAGTTCTGCAAGCACCGAGTGCTGAGCCCATATGGAGACAGGGATCATAAAAAACCGAATGCTGGCCCCTTAATTAGCTCCTCATTATCGCAGAGCTCCATATTGAAGCGTTAAGAACTCGCGGAGCAATTTGTTGAGTTCCCAATTAAAACTTTTTGAGAATTGTTGAGCCTTTTAATGCTCGGTGTTTACAAANACCATGAAATGAAGCTTTGGTCCTTAAAATGCAACTTTGGACCATGAAATGCAGCTCTGGGCTGTGAAATGCAGCTTTGGGCCTTAAAATACAACTTTGGGCCATGAAATGAAGCTTTGGGCTGTGAAATGAAGCTCTGGGCCATGAAATTACGTTTTGGGCCTTAAAATACAACTTCGGGCCATGAAATGCAGCTTTGGGCCATGAAAATACAACATTGGGCCATAAAATGCAGCTCTGGGCTGTAAAATGCAGCTTTGGGCCTTAAAATACAACTTTGGGCCTTAAAATACAACTTTGGGCCTTGCAATGCTGCCCAGGCTGTCCCAGGAATTAAAGAATCCCACTCCCCCCTGGCCCAGGAGCCAGGCACAAACCCTGGCTGTTGTTTGGCATCACCACAACCCTGAGAGCAAAAAAATTCCCTCTCTTCCTTTGCTGCCACTTCCCTGACCTTCATTAGTTCTGCAAGCACCGAGTGCTGAGCCCATATGGAGACAGGGATCATAAAAAACCGAATGCTGGCCCCTTAATTAGCTCCTCATTATCGCAGAGCTCCATATTGAAGCGTTAAGAACTCGCGGAGCAATTTGTTGAGTTCCCAATTAAAACTTTTTGAGAATTGTTGAGCCTTTTAATGCTCGGTGTTTACAAATTGCCTTGGACCCACACCAGCTCACACATTTTCCTTCACTGGGGAAATAGAACTGAGGAGCTGCTCATTATTTATGTGAAACCCCAGGTTTTTTAATAAAGTCATAAACCACGTCAATGAGGCTGCTCTTTTCATACCTGATACAATAGAGATGACTCTGAACGAGTGCAGAGGAGTTAGAGTCATTAAGAGGGCAATTAGAGGCTGATTTCCTAATAACTCCACTCTCACAGCGCTGTAAAAACAAATGTACACATCCCTCTTTATATTCATTTACCTTGGATGTGCTCCTGTCTGCTGACAGGTCCTGAGCCCTCTGTTCCAGCACACTGCAGCCTCAAAAAATCCAATAAATGAAATCCAGCTGGGCACGGATTCTGTTCANGGTCACAAAATGGTCACAAAATGGACAGAAAAATTTACCCAAAATGGGCACGAAAATGGACACAAAAATTGACCCAAAATGGTCACAAAATGGGCACAAAAATGGACACAAAAATTGACCCAAAATGGACACAAAAATTGACCCAAAATGGACCCAAAATGGATGACCAGTCACAAGGTCTCACACTTTTATAAGTTTTGGTCCATTTGCCTGTTGGGGTTTAATTGTCCAATTACAGCTTCAGGTTATGAAGTCCCATCCTTGTTTTCTCTCTTCAGCCCAGCCTTGTTTGTGCTTTTGGGCCTGAAAGTTGATCTCTTTGTCCTTGGTCTGCAGCAGGGAAAGGATTTGTTTTGTCTCCCTGCTCTATGAAGAGATTTTAATAACACTCAATGCGAGGCTCAGAGCTGCACACCTTGGCAGCACAGAGTCTGAAAATCGTGAGAGTTAAAACTTGAGGCATCACCAGCACCAGAAGCCCTGGGGAGAGGGAGCACAAATGTGCCATCTGTGACAATTCAGCACTCACCAGTCGGATTGCAGCGGGGCCCTGTCACTCCGAATGAACGTCAGAGCTCTCCCTCTCCCCCCACTCAGCACTCTCCCTCTGCCATCAAATTGGCCCTGGCATCCTGTAATAAATCAGCCACCCTGTGGCTGCAAAGGGTCACCCCCAGGGGCTGGCACCGGCCCAGGGAGGGCCCCTCTGGAAGGAGGAGCTCAGTTAAAGTTTTATTGCCAGTGAAGGAGGCTCGGTGGCTGTGCTGGGGTTTTCAATGAGCAGCTGGGCAGGAATTTGCCAGCGATCCCGGCTGGGAGGAGCAGGCAGGCAGCTGTGGGAGCAAAATCCGGGGGAAATATGCTGGATGAGGGAGGAATGGAGTGGGATCAGCTGGCAGCAAACATTGGAGGGGGAAAGGACAGATCTGCCATGGTGAGAGGGGCACTGGTGGCGCTTTGAGAAGTGAGGGTTGGGTGGGTTCTGCATTCCAGGGGGAGTTTTCCTGGAGAAAAGGTGGCAGGTGAGGCTCACTGTCTTAGAAAACAAATATCTGTGCTGTCAAATAAAATTTCCTCTTGCAAACCCCACCTGAGGGCTGGCAGCAGCAGAGAAACAATTCCAGACACTCACATCTCTTCTGTCCTGCCATTTCTGTCATTCCCCCCTGAAACACCTGGAAAAGTCCACACAGATCAGAGGGGCAGCAGTGAGAATACCCAGAGGTGTTTGGGACTTGCAGGGGATGGAGCCAAAAAAGGGGCTGGGATCCTCAGGGTGGCAGTGGTGATGAGGATGATGATGATGATGATGATGATGATGATGATGATGATGATGATGACGACCCCAGGCCAGTCGTGTGCCCCTCTCTCCTCACTGGACACATGAAAATCTCAGGATTTTAGGATTTCATATCCCTGGGAAGGAAACCAGCCCCTGGAAGCAGAGGATGCTGTGTAGGAGGAGATCCCAAATTCCTGCCGAGCATCCCCCCAGCCTGTGGCATGGCCCAGGTACAGGTGTTTGCAGATGTTTTGGGTGTGTTTGTGGTGGTTTTTCTGGTGTTTCCTGCATTCCCAGCCCTTGCCACACCAGCAGCAAGAGGAGGGAGAAGCACAGTGAACCAGCAGGGCTCCGTGCCCAGATCCCAGCCACAACACTTGCTTTGGGAAACCGGATAAACCAGAGGGATTTCNTTTCTGGGTGCAATCGAAGACTTTTGTCACTTCCTGACAAGTTTCACTCAGACATTGTCCAGCTGTTCCTGGTTGTGAGCCACCCATTACAGAGGAACCCATGAAAAGTTCTCCAACCTCACGAAAAAACCCCCCACAAAAAACCAAAAAAAAAAAAAAAAAAAAGAAGGGGAAAAAAAAAGAAAGAAAAAACAGCCTGTCAGCCATTTAATTACCATCCCTCGTTACCACGTTACCATAACGAGCTCCGCTGCCAGGTGTTCACATCCCTCAGCTCTGCCCAGCCCCGGAGGGCTGCGATCCCCCGCCCCAGGCACGCACAGAGCCGGGATAAAAAGCTGGAAATTGTCCCAGCCCTCGGCGTCAAAAGATGCCCCGGCAGACGGGAGAAAACCCGCGGCAGGGCGATGAGCGAAGGGTCAGCAGGAAATCTCTGTGCCGGGGGTGATGGTGGCTAATGGACTGTGTGAGCAGCTGAAATGCTCTGCTGAAGGCAGAGGCTGCTGCTGGAAAGGGGCCACCGGAGCTGGCACTGAGCAGGGATGCTCTGATGTGGTTTATTTAAATTATAGATGGAGTGTGAAGGCTGGGGTTGGGTAAGGCAGGGGTTTTGTGGGTGCTGTGAGGGGTCCAACACCCACCTCGAGCACTGCAGAAAGTCCTGATTTGGGCTGGGTTTGGGTTCATGGATTGGTTTGGGTTTGAAGGGAATGGGAATCTCATCTCCTTCCAACCCTGAGACTTTTGCCCAGCCCAGGCTGCTCCAAGCCCGGCTGAAACTCCATGAGGGCATCAAACTGTGGTGGGTCATTAATTACCTCCTCCCCTAATGAGGAGAAGAAAGACACTCCATGAGAACACCCCCAAAAATGTCCTTTCACGAGGAACAAGAAATGCCTGGAAGTGGAAGGGGGAGAAAGTCCAAACCCAAGGAACTTCATCCCATAGCAACAAGCCCGTTCAACAGGAGGAGCGTGTTCACAGCAGAGCCCTAAAAAAGGAGCTGTTAAAATAAACATTGGCATATCTCACACCTCCCTCCTCCCCGAAGGATGCTCCCTGGAAACACTCGTGGACAGACTGAGGAAGGGAAGGAAAACAGGGATGGAGGGGGAGATGAGAGGTGTTCTAATTAAGCCCTGAGATTAATCTCTGTTGCCTTTCAGCATCTGATAAGTTTAATGATTTGGTGTCTCTGTTGTTCACTGACAAATCCAGAGGCTCTTACAGAGCGTGTATCACGTTATCCCTTTGCTTTTTGTGTCCTAAAATGCTCCATGAGTTTCTTGCCCTACATTTCGCCCAGGCGGCAGGTGACAGAGGTGACAGAGGCCCCATGACCTCTCAGCAAACACCCTTCAAGTTCCAGGGGGTTTTCCCTCCTTTATGTGTGTTGCCATGTTACAGGGATAAAAAAAATCACTTTTTTTATTAACTACAATAAAACTCCTGGAGCTTTTACAAGCCTGTGCTGGCCCTGCTTAGAGTATTCAAGCAGCAAAGGTCTCTGCTCTGGGAAATCCATTTCCAATCTGGGAAATCCATCTCCCCTCACTCTGGGAAATCCATATCCCCCTCACAGGCACAGCTGGGAGGTCACAGATGCTTTTTTGGAAATCCCAAAATTTCCTACCTGCATGCAGGCATCACACACAGTCCCCATTGACACCCCAGACAAGCAGAGTCACGTTTCCATGTGCTGATCTCCCAGGAAAAACCAGGATAACGGGATTTTGGAGTTCACACTTGCACTTCCATCCCTTCCCCTTCCCCTGTTTTTGTTTTTATCTCTGCATCAGGGCAGGCCAAGGTGACACTGTCATGGCAGAGCCACTGGAAATGTGACGTGAGCAGAGAGCAGAGTGAGGAGAGTTCATCCTTCCTCCACACTGGGGAAACCACTGGGAAATAAAAAAGCTCCAATAAATCAAATGGTGCCTGCTGAGGAAGCAATAACAGCAGCAGGTGCAGGGGGAAGTTTGCTCTGACTCCCGTGGCTGGGAGCTGGGCACATTCCACACTCAATCCCAGCAGCAGAGTTTGGGAATGTGGGAGACAGCCAGGCCTGGAGAGCCTCATCCCTACAGAATTCACCCCTGTGCTGAAGTGTGGGTGTTACCCACACCTTTAGGAAATCCACACTTTTAGGGTATTTTATCCCAGGAATGTGTTTAACTCTGTGATGGGGTTGTTGAGGAAGGCTGATCATAGCAGAATTCAGTGGGCAGCAAGAACAGCCAGCCTTTCCTCACCCATCCACCACTTCCCATGGAAAACACAAGAGCTGGGAGACTTTCTGCAAGCTTTTGGAGGAGCCCCAAGCTGGGCTGGAAGGAGGAGGTGGGAGCAGGTGGAGGTGTCACCTCCACCCTGGGGACGGTCACCAGGTGCCACCATCCACTGCAGGACAGAGCTGCGGGTCGGACACTCCCCCTCCCCTTGCATAATCACCGGGCCGAGAAGAGGAGAAAAAAATCTCCTGATGAACCCTCCCACTCACCCATCCAACCCACCCCAGAGGGCTCCTCGCCCCGCTGGAACAGGAGATTGTGAGGCTGCCAGCGAGAGGTGCCAATCAAACCGCGAGTGCTGCAGCCCACTCCCATCTGCCAGAGGGAAAAAAACCCTGCCTGGGAGAGAGATCCGGCAAGGGATGGGCTCATCCTGCATCCCACATCCTCCCCGGGGCGCCGGCTCCTCTCTCTTGCAGCAGGGAGGGCAGAGCTTTTATCCAAGAGCCGGGAGGAGCTGCTGGGATGCGAACGGGAGCTCTGGAATGCCGACATCTGCCTGGCACCGCCGCGGGTTCGCTCCACAACGCGGTGTTGGCAGCGCTGCGTGAAAACATTGATGGGAAGTGAAGCCAGACGCCGGGAGAGGAGGGTGGGGGGGGGAAAATAAATGTGTAGAAGTTTGGAATTCGGTCTTTGAACGTGACCGAGTGGGTTGGGAGTATAAAACAGCAAGGGGCACGTTCTGCTGGTGGGGGAAAAAAATCAGCAAAAAAATCAATGTATGGATCAGGGTCCCTTTGCAGCAGCTGTGGGTGTTCCAATGGGTGTGGGATCCTGTTTTGGGGCAGGTCAGCACCTCTCAGGGCTCAAATGTCCCCAGGCTGCCTCTTGCCCAGGTCCTTAGGGTGGCTTTGGGCTGAGCAAGGTGGTGATGCCGCCACCAAACCCCCGGTGTGCAGGTGCCTGTGTGGGTTTGTTAAAAATGGGGTTGGATAAACGACTTCAGCTCTCCATCAGCAGTCTCTGGCTTGGACTGGAAGGTGACAGCAATCCCCTGGGATTTGGGAAGGAAAAAAACCAGTGAACAACAGAAATCCTTTCCATCAGCTGTTTGTGTCCCCCGGGCCTGACAAGTCGCAGCAGCACAAGCTCCAGGTGATTTATGGTGGGTCCCCCAGGAGAGAGGGAGAGGCAGGAGCAGCCTCTCCCTGAGTGAGCCCATCATTCCTGGGAATGTCATCATTCCTAAAGATTTCTTTACCCCTAAAAGCGCTGCCTTTGCTTTTAACCCCTGTGTTATCAAAGCCACGTTGGAAAAACGCAGCTCTGGGCGCTTCAAACACACCCCCCCTCCCCTGGCAGGGTTTTTTGGAAGGCTGGGAATGTGAATTTGCGAGGAGCTGGTCCTGAGCAGGGACCTTGCATGTGTACAGAGAGTGCTGATTCATCTGGCGGCCACCGGAGACAGAGGAACATCTAATTAAGTCACCCGTGGATAAACAAACGTACAAGGAACAACCTCGGGAGCCGAGAACAGCCCTGGAATATCTCAGAAATGCACAATGTGCTTTTCCTCTCTCCGGAGCTCGCCTCTGGGACCACCCTTTTGTTTAGAAATATCAAAGAATTGGATTTTATTTTAATTCTTTTTTTGTTGCGCTATTGGTTTTTTACATCAAAAATTCAGGAATTTCCCCTTTCCCTGCAGTTCAGCCGAGCCTCAGGTGCTCCAAGGCTTTGGTGACCCCTCCAAATACTCAGAGCAGGGTTCACTTCCCAGCTCCATCCAGGGGCGTGCAACCCTTTTTTTATGGAAGAGAGGGGGGAAAACAACAGCAAGACCAAGAAAAGCAGAGAGCAATTAACCGCTGCCCTAATTGCGGCACCGATGGCCAGGCTGATGTGCCGCCAGCTGCGGGGCTGCACCGGCTCCGGGGGTTAATTAACCTCATTAAAAGCCTTTGCATTCGAATCACAAAGGGCTGAGACCCTGCACAGTCGGGAGTGGGAATTATTTGGGGTTTTTCCCGGAAATCCCCCAGTTCTGTGGTGTGGTTCCGGGGGNCAGTCTCTGGCTTGGACTGGAAGGTGACAGCAATCCCCTGGGATTTGGGAAGGAAAAAAACCAGTGAACAACAGAAATCCTTTCCATCAGCTGTTTGTGTCCCCCGGGCCTGACAAGTCGCAGCAGCACAAGCTCCAGGTGATTTCTGGTGGGTCCCCCAGGAGAGAGGGAGAGGCAGGAGCAGCCTCTCCCTGAGTGAGCCCATCATTCCTGGGAATGTCATCATTCCTAAAGATTTCTTTACCCCTAAAAGTGCTTCCTTTGCTTTTAACCTCTGTGTTATCAAAGCCACGTTGGAAAAATGCAGCTCTGGGCGCTTCAAACACATCCCCCTTCCCCTGGCAGGGTTTTTTGGAAGGCTGGGAATGTGAATTTGCGAGGAGCTGGTCCTGAGCAGGGACCTTGCATGTGTACAGAGAGTGCTGATTCATCTGGCGGCCACCGGAGACAGAGGAACATCTAATTAAGTCACCCGTGGATAAACAAACGTACAAGGAACAACCTCGAGAGCTGAGAACAGCCCTGGAAAATCTCAGAAATGCACAATGTGCTTTTCCTCTCTCCGGAGCTCGCCTCTGGGACCACCCTTTTGTTTAGAAATATCAAAGAATTGGATTTTATTTTAATTCTTTTTTTGTTGCGCTATTGGTTTTTTACATCAAAAATTCGGGAATTTTCCCTTTCCCTGCAGTTCAGCCGAGCCTCAGGCGCTCCAAGGCTTTGGTGACCCCTCCAAATACTCAGAGCAGGGTTCACCTCCCAGCTCCATCCAGGGGCGTGCAACCCTTTTTTGTGGAAGAGAGGGGGAAAAACAACAGCAAGACCAAGAAAAGCAGAGAGCAATTAACCGCTGCCCTAATTGCGGCACCGATGGCCAGGCTGATGTGCCGCCAGCTGCGGGGCTGCACCGGCTCCGGGGGTTAATTAACCTCATTAAAAGCTTTGCATTCGAATCACAAAGGGGTGAGACCCTGCACAGTCGGGAGTGGGAATTATTTGGGGTTTTTCCCGGAAATCCCCCGGTTTCGTGGTGTGGTTCCGGGGGTTCCCCTGCGCATCCCTCTGTCCCAGCTTCCCGGGATTTCTCAGGTTTTCTGNGGTCCCGAGCCTCCAAGGACCCCCCAAAGGGATAACCTGCTTTCCCAACAAAGGATTTTCCAGCTGCTGGCTGTTTTTCAGAAGTTTTGCTGGCCTCTGGACGTGCACAGGCACCAGCTCTTCCCCGTGGAATCCTTTCCCATAAACCAGCCCGTCGTTATTTTTACGGCCCCTCTCCCCTCCCCGAGCCCCGGCTGTAAATGCGCCGGGAGAGGCCCTTGTTGTGCTTCGAGGCAATTAATTGTGATGGCATAACGAGCCTGATAAATTACCACCACGGCCAGGAGCTTTGGGTGTTTGCGAGGAAAGAAATCCCCTCGGTGTCTTCCTTTTTATGGTGCCTCGAGGGTGACAACAGGGAAAATCACCGCAGGTTTCCCTGCCCAGGGCAGGAGGGTGGGAAGGAGATGATTTTTAAGGTCCTTTCCAACCTAAACCAGTCTGGGAAAATGGGAAATAAATCCTTGCCCGTCCTGCTGCCCTTGGTGGCCGTGCCCAGCAGCAGGAGGAGGTGGCTGTCCCTTGCTGTCCCTTGCTGTCCCCTTGCTGCAGGCAGTGAATTAAAGCAGCACGACTTTTGCCAAGGACCTTTCCCTACCCAGGCAGCAAAGCACAAATCATCTTCCGCGAGTTTGGCTGATTAAAAGTGAGAAGATCCGAAAGTTCTCGTGAGTGAGTAATAATAACAACAATCACCTCACCCCTCTGGCTGCTCCAAATGGTGGGCTGGGATTTTATAATT
This sequence comes from Alaudala cheleensis, assembly GCA_013398995.1. NCBI lineage: Eukaryota > Metazoa > Chordata > Aves > Passeriformes > Alaudidae > Alaudala > Alaudala cheleensis. The sequence continues at coordinate 66,185 of VWYE01009800.1, read as the reverse complement.
AAACCCATCATCTCTGCACACTCCCTGCTGCTTTTTTGGGGGCGAGGCTGCTCCAGCCCACGTCCCACGCTGGCTGTGCAGGGATTGTCACAGCACCAGGCACACAGGCAGCTGCCTAATTGCACCAGCAATGTTGCTTTTTTTATTAATTTTCACTGCGTTTCCTCCACCTGATAAGGTCAAGCCCACCTTGAGGACAGCTGCTCTGCTGTCTGCTCCTCTTTGGGATCACAGAGGATGCAGCAGCTCTGACCTTTTACATCAACCTAAAGGTGACCAAAAAATGCACAGAATGTGTCTCCCCAAAGCAGTCTGAGGGATGTGGTTTGGGTGGGTTTTGTTTGTCGTGCCAGGTGTCCCAAAGGATCACTGCTGGGAGCAAAGCTCTGACTGCTTTTCATGGAAATTCAAGGGAAGTAGGGATGGGCAACCTGCAGGAGGAACATCCCTGCCTAAAATTGGAGTTTTGTGGCTAGAAATGGAAAGACAGAAACAGCCCCCAGCCTGCTCTGGCTGTTCAGCAAAGCTGGTTTTTTCTCCTATTTATGTTTTTTTTCCAGTTGGGACTGACTCTGCTGAAGGAATGAAGAATGAAACCAGGTTTTCCACAGATCTGTGACCTGGTGGAGACCTCCAAGGGCTTGGCTGTGGTTCAGGTGTGAGGGTGAGAGCTCCAAAATGCCCCTGGCAGCTCCTGGCTCAGCATCACCTGCCTGCTGAGGCAAACCAAGGCCAACCTCCACCAACACCCCGAGCTCAGAGCCTGCTCTGCAAGGGAGGAACCAGATCTGGGGCCTGGCGACTGCAGAGAGCTACACTGACCCATTTTCCTCTGGCTGATGGATACAGGCACTGGGAAAAGCTCCATAGCAACTGGATGTGCACAGTTTAATTATGAAATCCCCACGGTGCTCCCTTGTAAAGATAAATGGATCCGGGATATTTTTTTCCCCCCCTCACTCGCAGCCATTAGGAAAGGTCTATATTTAGAAGGTCCTGTCCCACTTTGCCAAACAGCAGCACAGCCTGGGGAAGGGCAGTGAGCAGGATGAGCGGGTCAGCACACGGAACATCCTTCCAGGAAGCTTTGGGATCTCTGGTGGTTCTGCCACGGCATTTTTGGGTGGGCGTTTTTTCCCTGCCACAACCAGTGAACTCCTGATGGTGGTGGTGGCATTTCACACCCCATTGAACTGTGCAAATCACACCAGGTGTGGCAGGGAGCCCCCCCAACCCCATCCCATGTGCTAATCCCAAAAGGAGGGACAGATCCAGCAGCGCTGTTGGATCAATAACACCCCAGGAAGATCTCAGGAAAAAAAACCCAAGCAGAACGGTGTTAGCGAGAATGTTTTGGGTTCTTTCCTAGTTGTCTTTTTTTTTTTTTTTTAAGCTCTCCACAACAGCTCAGGTCAGCTCTTATTACCTTCAGCCGTCCCTCCTGTCCCCTGGCACAGAGCACTGAGGCGCAGACAGCGAGAACTTTGGAGATGGCAGGATAAATAAAATAGCTGCTGTTATTGCAGCCCTCTGCCGCTCGCTGCTGCCATGGTATCTCCTCTGCTGTCTGACTTATCGCTGATGTCTCCTGTCAGCCCAGCTCGCCTCTCTCGCTGATGTGATTTATGGGCCAGGGAGGCAGAGCAGGAACACGGCAAAAATTGCAAATGAGGGCGCCGGGAGGGAGCGCGGAGGGGAGAGACGAGGAGAGCCCGCGATGAGGATGTGCAAATGGTTCCCCTGTCCCCCGGCTCTGTGACAGGGGATGGGGCTGGGGACAGCGCGCTCAGACAACCGAGCAGCATCGCTCCAGGGATCCAGCTCGGCCTCTCCGAGCTGGGAGAGGCAAAACCTGGAGCGGGGGACACGATCCCTGTCACCTGAGCTCCCCGGGCAGTGTCTGCAGCCGCCAGCACTGCCCGCATCCAGCGGGAGCCTCCACCAAATTCACCCCGCTCCTTCTGCTTCCAGGAGTTTGTCCTCTCTCATGCCCGTTTCCCCGCGGCCAGGGAGGTTGGGATGCGGGCAGGACACGCAGGGGAGCGGGAGCGCGGCTTTGGGGAGCTGTCCTTGCCGGCAGCACGGCAGGATGATGCTATTTTCATCCCCGAGGCTCGTGATAATTGAAAGCTGTTCCTCTCGGTCCTGCAGCCTCCTCGGGCCTCTCACGAGTCCTCCCCGCTGCCAGCCAAAAACCTGGGAGCAACGTGGGAACAATGCCTGATTTTTTTGCTGGATTTCACTGCACCCTCCAGGAGAGGAGGATTCGTGTGGGTCCTCCTGCAGAGCGAGCCCAGGAGAGCGAGTAACCGTGCTCTGTAAAGAGGAGAAAAAGCCCAAAACATTCCCTTGTAATCCCCTCCAAAACTCAGGGAGAAGATGAGAATCGAGGATTTGCGTTGGAAATGAAAATTAAAGCAGTGCATGGTTTCATTTCCTCCCCCTGAGCAGCACAGGAATTCCAGAGGCTGCTCCCAGGCAGATGCTGCTGCTTTAATCCAGTTGTTTTTTGTTTTTTGTGTTTTTTTTTTTTGGCCAGTTATGCACTCATGTACCAGTCCTGCTTGGATTACACTTCTCAAGGATTACAGCTCAAATCCAGCAGGGCTTTTAATGCCTGGAATGGGGCGGAGCAGCCGACATCCATCTATTGCAGGAGTGCAAACCCAGCCGGCACCGGGATCATCATTACAAAGTCTGATGGAGGATTTTAACGCAACCTCGAGAAATCAGCCACACTGCTGGCGGATTGTTTTTCCTTGGGCCATGTCACCCTCTCTTTGAGCAGTTCTAGATCCTGGATAATTATTCCAGGGGAAAATCTGATGAGCGGAGCCGCTCTGGAATGCAAATGGAGCCTGCTCAGGGGCTCAGATTGCTCCGGGAATCCCAATGAGTGCCCTTGGGAGTGGGAGCCGGGGGAAACTGCAGCACGGGAGACTTTGCAAACACACAAATAAACAGCTGCAAATACACAAATAAATATCCGGGAGCTGGAATTTAGAGGAACCAGGGAATTCTGCTGCTCCGTGTTGTGTTTGTGGCTCTGGTCAGTTCAACACCCAGCTGAAGGGACAAAGGTGCTGTGAGGGTGCATTGATGTAAATTATATCTGAAGATTAGGTGATTTGGGGTGCCCTGGGAATCCTAAAATCCCTAGAGGATCCATCCTTAGGAATCCAACAATCTGTATTTTCCCAGACAATATTTTTTCCCAATATATGGGGAAATCATTGCAGGAGATTGAGTCATGGGGGGGTGACTGAATTTCCATTTATGAATTACGATGCAGAACCTTAAACTGTCAGGGTCAAAATACATGAAGGAAAAAACCCCCAAAAACTCCCAATTCCTTTCTTTGCCATTCATCCCAGGAAAATCAGGATGGTGCAGCCATTCCCCAATTCCTGGACTAAAACTGTTTGCCATAATACAAATCTGGCGAAGCAAAGCAGGTCATTCCTCCTGTCAGCTGAGCAGAGGAGTGAATCTGCAGGAAAATCAGTGTTTTTTAGGGAAATCCTTGAGCAGGGAATGCCAGCTGGAAGTGTGGCTGCTCTGCAGCCAAGGCAGCGGGACCTGCGGAGAGGACATTTCCTTGCCCGGGGTTTCATTCCATCTTTTCCGCCTCGGGAAGGGTTAAACCTCTGCTGCCGAGGCTTGTTCCTCGTGCCCTGCGGAGAGGGTGCTAATTGAACCGAAAGGCCCAGGGATTAGCAGGAGGAGCGGGCGAAAATGAATCGAGAAATGAGGAAAGGGATAATTGGCTTCCACGTGCCCAAAGCCATGAATTCCCCCCGGGCCAGGAGCACCTTCCTCGTGCTGGGGGCTTGGCCAGGAAGCTGCAGCGGTGCCTGGGACCAAATTTGGGACGGTTTGTGAGCCGGGCAGAAGAATCTTTGGGGGAGCACATCCCTCCACAATTTCCTCGGAGCAGCTCCAGCCTTGTGGAAACACAAGAAGAGCTGTCAGGAGGGGTCCTCGGCATTCCCTCTGCAGAGCCTGGGGTTGGAGGCTGTTCCAGGGGAATAAACCGGACACCCCTGAACTTCACCCATCCTTCTGTCTGCGCTGGGTCGCTGGTGGCAAAGGGAGAGTGGTGACAATGTCACCTCGGTGGTGACATTGCAGTTCGGGAGTGCCTCAGTCACTGGTGTGCTTAGAGGAGGGACACAGCACCAATCAAGGGTCAGACTCACGTTAAAATCGGGCTGGGAAGGATTTTGGGGTGAATCAAGGTGAGTTCAGTGATGCTGTGTTTGTTTGAGCATCTCCTCTGAAGCACCAACCACCGAGCATCCAGCACACTCAAGGTTTGGAACAGGGAAGTGCTGGAATCGCCATCCTTGGAAAGGTTCAAAAATAACCTGGATGTGGCCCTTGGGGACGTGGTTTTGTGGTTGGACTCGGTGATCTCAGAGGCCTTTTCCAGGCTGGGTGATGCTGTGGTGTCTGCAGGGCCAGGAGTGCCAGCCCAGCTCCCATCGGCCAAACCCTGGGTTATTAAAGCTGCTTTTAATTTCAGCGTGGTTAATTACAAATATTTTACCTCTTGCTCAGCACAGAGGATCAGGCAGCAGGGAGGTGTTTCCTGCTGGTTTCCCAGTGCTTCTCCAGGACACTGCAATTCCCTTGGGACCGAGGTCCCCGATCCTCCCTGGACCCCTCCTCTCCTCACTGGGCCGTGGGATGCACAAGGATGGGTGGTGTGAGGATCTCTGGCAGAGCTTCAGCAGCTCCCTGGCTGTGGCCAGGCCCTGGCAGGGATGAGCTGAGCTCAGCTGAGCCCTCAGAGAGCAGAACCCTTTCATCCATCCCACCTCTGAAGGTGGAGAAGGGCGGCTCTGCCGCTGCAGAGAGAGGTGAGTTCAGCCCAGGACTCTGAGTCATCTCGGCTGAAAATCACTCTGGGTAAACTTTCCGTTCCAGGAGGTTGAGGGAAGCAGGAATGAGGCAGCTTTGGGGATTTTCGGTGGTGGCAGAGGCTGATAAAATATTGAAGGGCCATCTGGAAACTGCTGCATGGGCTGGGCAGCGCAGACACCGACTGGGCAGCGGCAGGAGGGGACCGACCCATCCTGCAGGAAAAGCGGCCAGGCTGGCAGATGGCACCGTTTGCTGGG
>VWYE01009800.1:32905-53780 GCA_013398995.1 Alaudala cheleensis | reverse complement strand
GTGTGTGTGCCTGATGGATCCTCTGCTGGTTTGTTTCTCCATGACCAGGCACAGTTTTAGTGACAGGGAATGCGTTTCCAGCATTTGCTAATAGAATCTTTATTACAATAATTATTTAAAATGAGAGGGTGAGTGGAAACGCTGCTGACAGTGAGGGATGATTAGTGCTGATTAAAGCCACTGGCAGTGCAGGCAGGTATTAACAGACTGCTCCGTGCACATTTTTCTCNTTCCTGCAGCTTTATCCTTCTTTTCCTGCAGCTCCATCCCCTGTCCCGCCGGGATGAAGCAGCCTCGCTGCCCGGCTCCAGCTGCCAGGGATAACGTTTCCCACCTGCAGGAACAAAAGCAGGACTCAGCTCCTTCTCCCGGAGAGGTTTTCCCGGTTCTTTGGCACCGGGAATGGCAGAGGGAGATCAGGAGCCGTTCACGGCAGGAGGAAAACGCAGCTCTGGCAGATTTTTTGGCGGCTGAAATAAAGCTCCGGGTGGATGCTCTGCTCCAAGGCTTCCAAACTGCTTTTGGGGTGCAGTTTTGGGGTTGTGTCCCTCTCTCCTTATATGAAATATAAATATATTGTCTCCTAATAAAATCAGCCAAGAGCATCCAAGGGAAGGGCAGGATTAGGAAGGGTTGGAAGGAAGCAGCGGGCAGGGTGAGGGCTCCAGGGAGCTCCTGGGCAGAGGAAATCAGCAAAGATAATTCTGAATGTTTGTGTTTTCCACGGAGAACAAAAGCCTTCGATGGTTTTTGTTTTACAGGTTCGCCGCTCTTGTGGCAGGAAATAATGGGATTAAAATATCGGCAGGAGGAACCCTGGGGGAGAGATCAGATAAAGTTCTGTCAGGAGAGGGTTTGGCCGAGCTGATCTCGCCTGGAGGGTGGGGAAATGAGCTCAGTCATTTTTCAGGGTCCTTCCAGCCTGACTCTGGAGCCGTTTCCTTCTCTCTTGCCCTCCTGTTCTCTCTTTTGAGCTCTTTCACTGAAGCTTTTTAGTTAGAACCCTCCAGTTTGGAAGGATGAAATGTCCCCACGAGACTTTGGCAGCTTCACTTTTGCCCATCACAAAAGAGCAACGCCTCGGGGTCAGGAGAAGTCCTGCCTCCCACTCCCAGGGCAGGAGATCGATTTTATCCACATCCACAGGGATGGAGACTCTCAGATTTTATCTTGCCTTTCTCTGGGGTTCACTTTGTGCTGAGGGCAGGAGGAACCCGCAGGATGGAGGCTGGGCCACTTCAAAATTGCCACGGGCCAATTAAAGAGCAGCTGGACTGCAGCTCCAGGCCAAGTGGCACCTTGTTCATTTGTTCTGCTGTTTCACCAGCAAAAAAACCTGCCCTGCGAGGTTAATGGCAGTGCCAGGCCAGCTCAGCCAGGGAGAGGCTGGGTGACAAAAACAGGAGCTGACACTTCCCAACAAGCTCCAAGAGTGAGAATTTGTTTAAATGTAATTAGTTGGTGAAAAGTTAAAAAAAAAAAAGAAAGAAGAGAAGAATCCCTCTGGAGCCCAGGCCCTGTGTTTGCCTTTAGATTGAACCAATTCGTCTTCCTGCACTCAGGGAAAGGAATCCCTCTCATCTCCTGGGAGAGATGGATGGAGAGCTGCTGGCTGGGGCTGCTGGCTCTCTCAGAGGGTCACACCAGTGTCAGCCAGTCCCTGAGGTGCCATTCCCAGCCCCTGAGGCTGCCCAAGGGTCAGGAGGGCAGCGTTGGCATTCCCAGGGGGATTGGGGATTTTTTGGGGTCGTTTCCCAAGGGGCACTGTGGCCCCAGGTATGAAACGCTCAGGACACACACACAGAAAGTGCTACTGTCACCAAGCCTGGCCCCGTGGGGACCTGCAGCTCTGCTGGCAACTCTTCCTCAAGCCTTGCTCCATGATTTGTGATTCCAAGTGAATTTTCCCAGCCAAATCTTTCTTTTTATTCCCCTTTTTTAACCTCCTCTACTCATTTCCCAGCCAACATCCTGCTGATGGGAGCCATCCCCTCCCTTCTTTTACCTCTTGTTCCCTTTTTTTTTTGGCTCATCCTTTAATTTTGGATGGTGAAACCTCCACCTCTTTTCCTGCCCATTATTGTCATCCCTCTGGCAGGTTTTTGGGGTGCACAGAACCCCTGGCTGGTCTCAGCCTGGTTCCAACCCCCTGGAGCTGTTCTGATCCAGGGCTTGTCTGGATCTCCAGCTCAGGAACCACCTCTCCATCCCTTCCCCTGCCCCTCCAAGGGACAGGATTCACCTCGGTGCTTCTTTCCCCACCTTTCTGCCAGGGAAAAGCCGCTGGAATTGCCGGGATGTGTGTGACAGAGCCACGGGAACAAATGGCCCTGTCAGAGCGGGTGACAAGCGCCGGGAGCAGACGGCACCGTCATTCCTTTCCTTCCTTTCATCGCCTTCAGGAGGGAGAAGAGCCAAAAAAGGCTTCAGGGGCAGAGCCAGGGCTGCTCAGGAGGTGCTGGAATTTGGGAAGGAGGGATCAGGGATGGCAGAAGTCAGAGGGATGAGGTGATGTGGGACTTTAGCTGCTGTCCCCCAGGAAAGGTTCAGAGGGTGCTGTGAGCCCGGGAGGGTGGGGGATGTTTGGAGTGGCACCCCCGAGGAAAATCCCAGTGATTCCACCTGTCCTGAATTTTTAGGGAAGCCCCGCACATCCCCCACAGCCCCTTCAGCGCCTCTCAGCCCTGCTTTTGTTAAACCCCGAAATCCACCCTCCTCTCTCCACCCAGCACTGCAAATCGCTCCTTCTGGCCAGAAATTAAAACAAACCTCTCTCTGAAGCCTTTCATCATTAAGTGTTCATCACTTTGGAGTGCCTTGCTGAGGTCAAGAGCGTTTTGCCCAGGGCCATTCATCAGCCCAGCTTTCGGTGCCTTCTGCAGGGCCCGTCCCTCAGGAGCCCGGGTCGGGCAGGAACACCCCCGTGGGGTGACCTGCTCATTTACTCTGGGAAACAGCTTTTTTTGTCAATGAGTGGGGCTCGGTGAGCATTTAATTTGGATTTAATAAGGCATCTAACGCTCGCTTAAAAGGACACCGCACCTTCAAGGTGTTTGTGGTAATTGGATGGAGGATATTTACCCGCAGTGTTTATTAATAAACCCCTCAGAAGATGGAAATCGAAAGCAGCTCCTTTTAATGTCTTTCGGTGCCCAGAGGGACGGTGCTTGAAATGAGAGGAATCCCAGCTCCCAGGGAACTGGGAGTGCTGGAGCTGGAGCTGGTTTGTGCCACCTGTGCAGGGACATGGGGACACACAGCGGGGTGGGGACACAGGGGGATGGGGACACCTGTATGGGCACCGACATCCACGGGCTGGGAATGCATCAGCCTCAGCCTGAGCCTGTGGGATCTGCCCTGCGAGGGAAAAAAAAAAGGGAAAGCCCCGAGTTTATTTTTGGTGTCTCTCCTTCCACACCTCTTTCGAGGCATCTGTGCCTGGGGAGCTGAGGCGCCTCTGCCCCCGTTCCGGGGCTGTGCTGATGCCTCAAGTTTTAACTTCAGGTTTTTCAGGCTCTGTGCTGCCCCAAGTGCAGCTCTGAGCTCACAGTCAGGGTCACTCAGCTCTGCACAGAGCAGGGACACGAAATAAATCCTGTCCCTGCTGCAGACCAAGGACAATTTTACAAGTTTTCAGCCCCAAAAGCACAAACAAGGCTGGGCTGAAGAGAGAAAACAAGGATGGGACTTAATCACCTGAAGCTGTAACTGGACAACTAATCCCAATATGCAAATGGAGCAAAACTTATAAAAGTGTGAGACCTCGTGACCAGGTGTCCATTTTGGGTGAATTTTGTGTCCATTTTGTTTCCATTTTGGGTCCATTTTATGTCCATTTTTGGCCCATTTTGTTTCCATTTTGTGTCCATTTTATGTCCATTTTGAGTCCATTTTGTGCCTATTTTTGGCCCATTTTGTGCCCATTTTGTGCCCATTCCGTGCCCCTTTTGTCACCATTCTGGGTCCCCCTTGGCTGCAGCCCTGACCAGGCTCTTGTCCTGCCCAAGGTGTGTCCTAAAAGCCTTTTAATAAATATTTACTTTGTTCTCCAGTCTCTGAGTTCCAGCTCAGCCTTCCCAAAGCACCAGTGGTGGCACCACGAAGAATCCCAGGGAGCTTTGCAGAGATGAGCCAGGGAATATCAAAGCCCCCTGGTCTTTTATTTTTTTTTTAATTTCCCTTAGGATATAGAAAACTTTAGGACTTGAGAAAATTGGGGGGAATAAAAGGAAAATAATGCTTTAAAGCGCTGCCTCAGGCAGAGCCCTGTGGGGTTTGTACTCCAAAGGAACAGGGTGGGGTCAGGGCTGCACTGAAATAGGGACAGGATGCTCAAGGTGTGCTGCAGGCTGGAAAATCCGGGAATATCCATCTGGGAATGCTGAGGAACCAGCCCTGCACCTCTCACCTCAGCAAGGGGGGGAAAAATAAAATATCCACCTCCCAAATCAGAGCTACTTCCCACCAATGTGGGGTGGCAGAGCAACAAAATCCGATCCTCCTCCAAAAATTCACTTTATTTTATCCGCTGCTACGCGAAGAACCCTTTGTGTGCCATCAAACACACAAAAAATATAAATGAGCTGATATTTAACTCCAAAACGACGTTGCCAAATCGCAGGGATTCATTCCGAGGATCATCAGGAAGAGTCCTAAAACAAGGCAGACTAATTTGGGGCCGTGTTGTTTGGGAAGCGCTGACAGGGAGATGGATGCCGCGGGAAACCATTAGGAATGGCAATTCATTTTTAATCCCATTACCCTGCCACACGTCAGCCTTTAAATCAAGGCCCGCACCTCTGCAGATAATTCCTGCTGTTATTAGGTGCCCTCTCTCGTTTGAGTCAGGGGGGAGAGAGAATAGGTAGAATTAATTCTAAATATGCACTATAATGTCAGATTGATTCCTTTATTAGCACCTTTTATAGTCGATCCTCTCGCTGGAAGGGCTCTGTCGTGTCTCCCGATGACACAAAACGATGGCCAGGGTGGTTCCAGATGAAGCCAATAAACGGAGGGGTTGGGGAATGTGGGGCATTTAACAGCAAATCGTCACCAAATTGGGGAAGCAGGGGCTGAATTCAGACCCCTGAGATCTGACATCTTATTTGCGAGATGAAAAGCAGGCCCGGCTTGGGGAGTGATGAATAATTTGGAGGTTTTCGCTGCTCTTTCTTATGGTCCCTTCAGTGCCGGGCTTTGTTCTAAGGTGATGAATCACCCCGTGTCCTCCCAGCTCAGCCACTGTCCCCAATTTCAACCTTTCTCCTCCAGCCCAGCAAAGCACAACCAAAATTATCCCTCGGATCAGCCCTAAATCCCAAGGGCCACGGGAAGCAGCTACAATTTATTAGCAGCATCAGTGTGTTTTACTGCTCATCTAAGAATATCATTAATATTCTTTCATCACCTTCTCCACAGCTTTAAAACCTCCTTCATAACATCGAGCTCACGCCTGCTGGGGAGTGAGAGAAATTTCCATTTTTTTAGCACTCAGAAAATCCCTGTGTTTTCACATTTTGCCATCGTGTCACAACATCTCGGAGGATGGGATGTAAAAATACCCCAAAACCAGATTTCAGGCTCCCTGGAACATTTCATTTGTGATTTTTTAAATTTTTTTTTCCCCCACTGGTGCATTTTCTTACTCCAAAGGTGAAACGATTTGGAGCTGGTTGATTCAATTACGCCACTGTCACCGGATTCTGAGTCACTTCAAGATTGGTTTAATATTGAAAAAAAGTAATATTTCCCTCCATCAGCACCTTCCTGCTGAGGGTGGTGCCTGGGACCTCAAGGATTTCATCATCCCTGGCTTTTAAGCCTGGCTTAAAACCCTTTCTTCCTTATTTTTTGTGCAGGAAAATGACAATTTCCATGGGAATGTTGTGGATGCTGATTTGGTCGGGATTTATTGCTGCAAGGGGAGCTCCTCAGCAGGACCCCAGTGAGCTGCAGCACACAGGAGGGAGGGATGCAGGGATGCAGGGATGCAGGGGTGCAGGGGTGCAGGGATGCAGGGATGGAATGCAGGCAGCTCATGGCCAGGAATTCCACCTCCCTCCTCTATTTTCTCCTATTCCAGCACACTTGGAGCCAGCTTTCCTAATTGTTTTACCCCTCAGTTTGGGCTCAAAGGGTTTTTTTTAGATGCAAATCTGTCCCCACCCTGCAGGAATTGGGCTGCTGGTGGTTCTGGGGTGTGTTTGGGGATCAGGAATTCTGGCTCAGGGTGATCCATGGAGGAAACACGAGGCCTCTCAGCTTCCCCACAAGCTTCTCTCAGGATCTCAGGGTCACCCCTGGGCTGTCCCTGATGGGTAAATCCCCTCAGACACCCCCTGGGCTCCCCCAAACTCACCCCAGGTCCCTTGGGGGATGCATTGCTTGTGCTCCCTCCCGTGCCAGAGGGGGTTTGGGGTGTTCTGGTGGGATTCCTGACGGTGGGGACTGGAAAGGAGCGACCCTCCAAAGGGCAGAGCAGCTCTGCAATCCAGCAGAAATCCAGGGAGTCAGGATCTGTGTACTTGTCATGTAAATGAGTGTCCTCAGCAGGCTGCGACACAGATCCGGGCTTTAATTCCAGAGCACAGCAGGAAAGGGCATCCATCATCCTGAGGGATGGATCTCCTCCCACCCACTGACCTGCTCCTGCATCCTCCAAGGGCAGTGTCTGCACTGTCCCTCCTCTCCCTGCCTCCCTGGAGGCTCTCCAAGGTGACAGAGCTTCCCATAGAGAGGGAGATGTGGCTGGGATTCCTCCTGGAGTCCAGGAATTGCGGCAAAGCTCCTTGTGCTGCTCTGAGGGACAAGGGAATGGGGGGAAGAGTTTCCCTGTATCCTTCTGAGGGACAAGGGAATGGGAGAAAAGTTTCCTCATGTTCCTCGTGTCCCTCTGAGGGGCAAGAGAATGAGGGAAGAGTTTCCTTGTGTCCTTCTGATGGAGAAGGGAGTGGGGAAAGAGCTTCCCTGTGAGGTCCCATCCCTGTTTTCTCCCCTCAGCCCAGCCTTGTTTGTGCTTTTGGGCCTCAAAGTTGTCCTTGGTGTGCAGCAGGGAAAGGATTTATTTTGTGTCCCTGGCCTGTGCAGAGCTCAGTGACCCTGAATGTGAGCTCAGGACTGCACCTGAGGCAGCACAGAGTCTGAAACACAGGAAAGCAAAAACTTGAGGCAAAACAGGAAAGCAAAAACCAGGCAGAGAACCAAAAGTCCCAGGAATTCCGAGGCCCAGCCCTGGAATTTATCCCCAACTCATTTACCCACAACTCATTCCCATTCCGTGTAAAACCCAGCGATGCTGATGCTCCTTGGCTTTACAAGACACACACACACAGAGCAATTGAGTTTTTCCTGCTGCAGGTGCTCTGGGTGAAAGGGAACGTTGTAATTGCAAAGCAACACCATTGAGTGGCAAATTGGATCAAACCTTCCCCTAAATGAAGTGTCTCAAAACATGGCCTTTGCAAGGGCTGTTCCAACGTGAAACAAATTCACTTTTTTAATGTTTCTTGCTTTAATCTGGGTTCTTAAAGAAGATTTACAGTCTCATCAAGTCCTGAGAATCAACGTTAAATTATTGTAATTTATTCCACGTTGTGTTGCGTTCGCTTTTGCCACATATGGTACGTTACATTAATTTAGCTAATGTATGCTAATTCTGAGCTAAATTTAAGCCACAGCACCCAAACTGTGCGGAGATTGATGGCTTAGAAATTAATGTCATAATAGGAATAATTAATAGTAATAATATGGAGACTTTGGCACTGTTGCTTTGGAACCCTGAGCGTTCCAGTTGAGTTTATGGTGCCTTTGTAGCCTGACTCGCTGGCTGCTCAAAGAGGGAAGGGAGACACCTTGTCCCTCCTTTATGGGGCCCATATTTCAGCCCCATAAAACACAACCCCAATTCCTGACGGCCCCCTTGCAGCAGGAATTGTTGGTCCCTGTGGCAAAGGGCCTCCGAGCTCAATCATCTTTTATTGCCTCTGAACTCCACAACAGCTGGGCATTAAATCATTAAATCTCTGGGTTAATTCAACAAGTTTCTGCATTTCTCTCCATCCACGTTTTATTTTTTTTAATTCCCATAGGGAATTTTTCATGGCAGGGCAGGGCTGTGGCTCTCTCCATGCCCTGCTGGCTCTCTCATGATGTCAGCGTTGTTTTCCAGCCTATTCCAGGTGGGATTTTCCCTCTTCTCCTTGGTGGAAGCTCCCAAAGGGGTAAAACACCCACCCTTTTCCCCTCCTGCCTTTTTCTGGCATTCCTCACTCCCCAAATCAGGTGGAATTTTGCACGGGAAGGGTTTAACTGGTCCATTGTGATGCAGCAGCTTCGTGACTCTTCAGAAAGCCCCAAACCACCCCAAAACTGCATTTTTTCTGGTTGAAATTCCATTTGTGCAGACTCTTCCCACTAAACCTTCACCCCCCATTTGCAGAGTTATCAGCGTGCCCGTTAATTACAACAGGCTTTGATTAAAGGCAGGCACCGGAAAAGCAGATTAACGTCCTCCTGATTTGAAGCTGCTACGTGAAAACAGCTCAGAAAAAAACCCAAAAAACCCCATTGTTTGAGGACAAATAAATCCTGCACCTTGCTGTGGGCAGAGCCTGACCCTCCCTGTAATCCTGAGTCTCTTGGCTGTGCTGAATTTAGGGCACCTCTGGAGGATTCCCTCCGTTGCCCTTAAGCCTTTCTGGTGTTGTTATTTAAGAATATTTAATCTCAAGGACAACAAGGAAACATGAAATCGTCCTTTGCCCCACTTTGGTGGCTGAAATGTTGTTGTTGCAAAGGAGGGAGGAGGAAGGGGCTGGGGCAGGGGATGGAAACAGAAAGTTTCCATTCTCTGCTGAGAAAGGAAAGTTCCGGAAAATCTGTAGAGAGGGCACAGCCCCTCCTGTGGGGTGAGGAATTGGGAGAATTGAGGCTGTTCAAGTGCAAACCAAGCTCTGGGCTGTGCCCTGGAGCTCTGTGGCCCAAAAATCTGCCTGTGGCAGGGAGGAAGGAGTGAGAGGATGCTCAGTCCCTCTGCCTCCCTTCTTCCTCAGGAGCCAGCCCTGTCCCAGCCTGGAGAAATTGTGGCTTCCACAAACCACAGACTGGTTCTTTGATATTTATAACTGCAGGGCTGTTCCAGAGGCATTTTTGGGCCCTGTGCAGGATTTTTGGGGCATTTTTTTGACCTCTCCCTCCTCTGCACGATCCCAGTTGGCATCCAGTGCTCACCTCCAGGATCTGCACTGCTTCCTCTGCCACATGGAAAACCCAGAGAGCAGCAAAATCCTGATTTTTCCAAAATCAGGAACCTGCTGAAGCCTCTAACACACATCCCTTTATTTTTATTTTTTTTTTTTCCTGCAGAGGGGGAACAGCTTTTATTCCAAATATGACATTTCCAAACTATTGGAAACCTGTTCCCTGGAACCCCAGGCTGATGTGAATAATGGGCATTGAAAATTCGGTGCAGGCAACCCAAGCATGAGGAGAAGGGGGGGTGGGAGAAGATGAAGGGAGCAATAAAACTTGGCCTGAGGCCCAAAGTGGCCCTGCAGGAACTTGCCTGGTGACAGTGACAGAGATTTTATAAATGGATCTGTTTGTTATTGGCAGGCACGAGCAGGAAAATCGGGCTCCCAGCAGACACAGCCCCTCTCTGTTGTGCAAAATATTGTGTGAAATGTGTGCGTGGACATGGAGCAGCTTGAGAGAGTGGGGCTCATCTGCTCTGCCTTTTTTTGGGGGGCTAAAAATCACCTTAAATATCCAGTGTGGGTCTGGTTTCTCCCTTTCCCAGGTGCTGGATCTGCCCTGGGATTTGCTGGGATTTGCTCCTTGTCCTCAGATCAATGTTATTGATGAAAGAGAACCCCAATGAGCTATTTTTTAGGATTATACACCTGAAGAAAGGACTCTTTCAGCAGCCAGGCTGGGAATATTTGGATTTTCCAAGCCTTGGCCCATTCCCCAGCCTGTGGGGAGATAAAAACCCCTCTGGGTTTTCCTTTTTTTGCTGCAGATTTAGGCAATGACAGCCCGGGCTCAAGCAAAGCCTGAAGGAAAACCCAGCTCCCACCTTGCCTTTATTCCTCCTCTGCTGGAAATGGATTTCAGCTCCTCCTGGCAGATGGTGCAGGGAGCCCCTGGCTGCAGGCAGAGATCCCCTCCAGGCTGAATTGGAAATGCCTGAGGATGTTTCATTTCTGTCCAGGATGTCTCCTAAGAGCTCACCTCAGCCATCCCAGGAGGAGCAGGGAGCTCTGCCCACTGAGATTTTCCCCTCAGTGGAGGCTTGGATTCCCTCAGATGGCTTTGATTCCCCCCCAAATGATTTCTCATTCACTCTGATGGAACAGGACAGCTTTTCCCCTCTCCTGGGCAGCAGGGGTTGGGATCCAACCCCTGGATTTCCCACCCAGTGCTGTCAAGAAAATCTGGAAAAAAAAGAAAAATAAAATTTTAAAAAATCCTTTATCCCTTTGGAATGATTTACAATCTCCTCATTTGTGCAGCTTCCCAAGGGAGAGGTGGAAATGGGTCAGAACCTGCCAAAAAAAAACCCACTTCTCCAAATTCTTTCTCCTCCTTTCTCCTCTTTCTCCCCTCAGCAGAGGGAGAAGGAATTTGTGGACAGCTCTGCTGTTCCCCCTCAGTTTTCCATGCTCCCCTCTCTCCTGCAGGGTATTTGCTCTGGGGCAGAGGCTCCTCCTGAGCTCAGGTGCTGCCAGGAATTTGTGTCCCCACTTTTATGACATCAGTGGTTGCTATGGTGGCAGTGTGGGGAGAAAAAAAGAAATAAATTCCTCTTTCATTATTGTTTAAAGGGAATTATTCAGCTCATCCCAGATCAAAAAGCACCGGGATCTTGGGATGTGCCTCTGAGGAGCAGAGAAACTCAAACAGAGCCCAAAAATAGCAATATTTGGATAAGCTGGGTGACAGCCAGATTGTCCTGTGCTCATTTCCCTGCCTACATTATTCAGGCCCCTTTTTTTTTGTTGTTGTTTGAAGCTGCAGGGAGCTAATTCAGGGGATGAGAGGCTTCTTCCCAGGAGTTTTCCATCAGTTTTCCAGGAGCTTTGGAATGATTGCAACTGGATTCAAGGAGGGTCATTTCAGATGAGAATTGGTCCCCAAATCTTGCTGACAGCAGCACCTGGGGTCTGACAGAGCACAGGAAACTCCTGGAAAATTCATCCCTGGAATGTCCCAGGCCAGGCTGGAGGGGGCTGGGAGCAGCCTGGGATGGTGGAAGGTGGCCCTGCACTGGATGATCCTCCCAGCCCAAAGCAGGCTGGAATTCTGTGATTATCCGTGGTCATGGATGGGCTCTGGAATCCTCAGCAGCCTCCAAACCCATTTTGCTGCTGGAGCCCAGGCTGGGTTTAGTTTGAAGCCAGGTTTTGCTGGGAGCAGCAGCCCCAGCTCCCAGCCCTTCCCTCCCACCTCTGTCCCATGGAGCCACTGGAATTCCCATGACTTCCCTGGAACCACTGGAATTCCCATGGCTTCCCTGGAACCACTGGAATTTCCATGACTTCCCTGGAGGTCTCCTCAAAACGTGCTGCTGATTATGAGGATAAATCCTCCTTTCAGGAATGGGATTGCCCAGCACCATCCACACCCATCCTGCTTCCAAACCTGCTGGAAATGGGATTTTCCAAAGGGTTTTGATTCCATGGAAATGCCACCTGCACTTCCCAACCCTCAATCCCCAGGGCTGGGTTCCCTTCTCCCCAAATCTCACCCTGGGCCACCTCTGCAGGAAATTGCACCTGGTATTCCCAGCCAGATGCCAACAGGATGGATATTCCACAGCTTTCCAACTCACTGATGTCATCTGAATTTGATATTTTATATCAAAAATATAATTTTTTTATATAAAATATAAACCTGGGGCGTTTCAGCAACACAAAACCACCCATCACTGTGGCTCAGCAGGGATTTTTTTTTTCTTCAAGTAATCAAATGGGGTTTTTTTTCATAAATGAAGGGTAATTTCTCATTAAAGTAAACCCTTTCCATTAGGAAAACATAAAGTCTGGAAGGTGGGGAGGGGTTGTGTGCACGCTGGGGTTTTTTTTGAGGCAAAATGCTGGAATTCCTCCTCATCATCAAAAATAGAGAGCTGCTCTGAGGCTGTGGGTGAGGAAACTGCCAGCTCCTATTGAATCTCTTATTTACTTGCAAAGTAAAGGAGGAGGTAAATAAGGAGTTCTGTGAAAGATCTGGCAATTTCCTGGTGGGCAGCCACAGCCCCCACCCACGGGCTCTGCAGCAAATTGGAATCCCAGGCGTTGCTTTCCCCTCCCCCTGTACATCCATCACATTTTGGCTCAGCAAATTTTGACTCCCACCCACTTTCGTGGCTGGGTGGAAAGGGTGGGGAGCAGGGAATGAAAAAAAACCCAAAAAACCAAAAAAACACCCCCAAAAACCACCCACTGGTGTGTTTTCAGCAGGACAAATTACAGCCAGTGTTTTATTTTCCAGCTGGAACGTTCAGGGATAAATAAATGTTTGTGTTGTTGTGTCTCCAGTGGGTATCTGGGTGTTTTATCTCAAATTTCCCTGCACGAGGTCTGTGGTTTTTCCCCGAGTGAGACAGAGCTCAAATCCTGACTTTTCTACTTAAAACCTCTTTATAAATAGGGTTTTTTTTTCCTGCTTAAAACCTTCCTCCTGTCCAAATCCATCAGTTCTCTGCTGGTCCTGCTGTTTTCTTCCCTTCCACAGCCCTGCTTCAGGTCTGGAGCAGGCACTGAGTGTGAATTGGCCTTGTCTGGACCCCTCTGGCTTTGAAACCTGAGCTGATCCAGCCTTGTCTTCACTGCTCCCATTCCAGCCAGGATCAGTTCCCCCACATTTCTATTCCTGTGGGATCCTCAGCCCCCCCAGCCCAGGCTGTTCCACCAGGCCCCCAAATACAACACGTCAGCCCAACCTCCCTGGGTCTCATCTGTTTAAAGTCTGTCAGATTAAAAAAAAGATAGGCAGAAAGTTGGAGGGATCAGAAGAAGTTTAAATTGAAATCCCGTGTAAAACCTGTGCTAATCCTCCCCCACTGACAGATTTTAATTACCTGAGGATATTAAGGAGAAGCCGTGGTTTGTGCCTGAGGTCTTTAATTGTGATTTTAGGCTTCCTTTAAAGGGACAGCCCCGGAGGGAGCAGTTTAAATCAGCACTCTGGGATGGAAACCCACTGCCTTTCCCATCCTTCTCCTCACCTGTCTGGCTTGGAATTGTCTTTAGTAGGATTCCCACTGGATCAGACCCCAGGCAGTGAAAACACCACCAGGAAAGAAAATGCTGGAGAAATCCCCCAATTCTCAGAGCCTGAATTTTTCCCTGTGGGCTCCAAACCCATCATTCCCTTCGTGTTTGCTCCCAGGTGACCCAAGCAAGGCCCTGCTGTCCCCTCCCAGTGTCCCTGGTGGCATTTGGCTGCTCTGGCACCTCTGGGGCTGCACAGGGGGAATTTCCTCCCCAGCCCCAACAGCCTGGAACCAGAATTGTAGCACTTTGAGCCTCCAGGGATTCTCCTCACTTCCCATTAAGATTTTATGGCTCAAATCAGAAATCACTGAGCTCTGTCCTTCCCCTGGGTGCCCTCTGAGGTTCTGCCAGCGCCAGGAGCTGTCAGACCCATCCGTGGGGCACCAGGAGAGCTCTGCTGCTTCCAGGTCACTGCAGAGGGAGGTGAAGGAGCTCACAAGACCTGACAGAATTGGGTTTTTCTTTTTTTTTTTTTCTTTTTTTTTTTTCCTTTTTTTTTCTCCTTTTGAAATTCAGGTTTTCCCAGAGCTGTGGAAGAGGAGCTGCTGGTCACAGATCCAGTGTCCACACTCACTAAGGAGGTGCTCTGTGGTGAAGGTTCTTTTTTCTTGTTCTTGCCCAGGTCAGGATGAATGAGACACAGGAAACATAAATTTGAGTTCGGACTTGGTGATTTATTATATCTCATCTATCTACAGAGAATTTACAGACCCACAAGCCCTGAGCTCTGACCAGCTGCCAGAAAAACCTGGCAAAAATGGCCAATACTGACTTTTTCCCAAGGTCTTTTAAGCACTGTTTACCCAATAACGAGGTGACACAAATATTATGGATGTTTTTGGCCCAGTGATGACCACTAAAGGTCTGCAATGGGGACCTTTGTCACCCAATTACCAAAAACCACCTAATCCAATGAAGAAGGTAAAAAAAAAAGTCTTAGACAACACCTTAAATCCTCCATGTTGATTCACACACGTTGTTATATACTAAAATCTTAAATCTAAGTGTTTCACCCTGTGGGATCACACACTTCTAATCAAACCCCACACCCACAGGCCCTGTGCTGTCACTCAATGCTGGGAGCCTGTCCCAAGGCCTCAGGTCAAATTCGGTGCTTTCTTGAGGGTCGGTTACCACAGAAAGCTTCAAATTCTCATCTTTCCGTGTTCCAGCAGTGGTGGGGAGTTCTTTCCCTGGCCATCCCCTCCCCACCAGCTCTCCCTGTGCTAATAAAGGGGATTTTCTGCTGCCAAAATGTCCCCACACAAACGGGTGGAGGGAGCGCGGCCTGTGCTGCCCTCAGGCCCCATCCCGGCCCTGTTTGGAGCGGGTNGTCCCAAGGCCTCAGGTCAAATTCGGTGCTTTCTTGAGGGTCAGTTACCACAGAAAGCTTCAAACTCTCATCTTTTCATGTTCCAGCAGTGGTGGGGAGTGTTTTCCCTGTCCATCCCCTCCCCACCAGCTCTCCCTGTGCTAATAAAGGGGATTTTCTGCCGCCAAAATGTCCCCACACAAACAGGCAGAGGGAGCGCGGCCTGTGCCGCCCTGAGGCCCCATCCCCGCCCTGTTTGGAGCGGGCTCAGAGCCTCAGGGAAGCTCTGACTGCTGAGATTTTGGAGTCTGGCCATCAAATCCCTCCCTGGAGCCACCTCCCTGCTCTGCTGATCCGTGAGGGGCTCTCCGGAGCCATCCGTGCCTTCCCTGGGCTCTCCACGGAGCCACGGGCTGGAGCAGGGCTGGTGTCGGGGCTTTATTGGGGATTCACTACATCCTGATCCAGGCAAAACTCCCAGCAGAGCCTCTGGATGTGCCTCACCTCATTAATTTGATGGTGGGGGTGTTTAGAGGGAAGGGAAAGAGGAAAAATAAATCGCATTTTCTCAAACTGTGGCTCTGCCGCACACACGAGCAGCCCCGGAATGGAAGCGCCGCAGCCGCCTCTGCAAGGGCTCTTAGCTCCACATCCTAATTGCTTAATTAAGCTGCCTTGATCCAGGTAATAATTGCAAACTTTCTGTCTGAGGGAGGTTTGCCGAGTTAAGCAGGAATTGATGGAACGTTTGGGTTGTTCTGGCGGAGGCGCCCGCTCTTTTATTTCCTCCTTTTCCCCTCTGGGAAAAGCCAAATCTGTTTTTTTTTTTCACCCAAATTGAGGTGTGGGAGCGATGTTGGTGCTGGGGGAGCCACAAAGTTTGCCCAGGAAGGGCAAACCCAGCTCTGCACTCACCTCAGAGGGGATTTGGGCCACTTGAGCAGCAATAAAAATGGATTTTCGACGGTATCGAATCACCCAGAGAAACAGCACAGCGTAAATTTGTCTGCTGCTCCCCTCACAAATTAACCAGGCTCATTGTGTTGTCAATGATCTGCATCACAAAAAGGGAGAAACAAACAAACAAAAAAATCCTAAATAAGACCTTGCAGGCTCGGGGATGTGCTCAGAGAGCAGAGCAAAAGCCCCTCTCTCCTCTCAGCTCCCTCCCTGCTCATCAGTACCCAGGAAAGGGACAACGACAAGCGCAGAAATTCCCACCTGGGTCGTTTGGTTTCTTCCCTTTGTTTTCTGCGCCTCGTGGTCGCAGCAAAGCTGCCTGGTGGGGCTTTGTTTGAGCCCCTGGAGCAGCAGAAGGGCCAAAATCCTGCCCGATTGTTTAAATTCCAATCTGCTGAAACGAGGTGGAAGAGGGAAAGGACGGGGACAGCAGGGACATCCCTCTTGTTTGCAGGTGAAGGGAAGAAATTCATGAAGGAGCATGAGGGAGCCTGCAGAGCAAATATCGGCTCCTGCCCCTGCGTGAAAAGGAGATTTGAGGCAGTGGAGGGGCTGCAAAACAAAGCCAGTCCCTCCTGCATCCCACAGTGACAAACACCCTGTCCTGGGTGGGCCAAATGCCCCCAAATGTCCCTCCTGAGGAAGGAGAAAGTTGTGCTGGATGCAGGACAAGGGTTGGAGAGTCCTCCCAGGAGCCTTTCTGAGCCTGGCAAGGGGCAAAGGCAGAGTTTGGATATGAAAAGAGTCAAGCAGACAAGGAAGGAGTCAGATTTCAACAGCAGAGACAAAACCAGCTCCGCCAGCACTCAGTGAAATCAGAATTATCTCAGCAGGTCCCTGCAGAAGCAGCGGGACCACGCCAGGACTGAGCTCCTGGGGAGTCTGGCAGGGAAAGCTTTGCTGGTTTTTGTTTTAGTTTATTTTCTCTCTCNGGTAAAAAAAAAGTCTTAGACAACACCTTAAATCCTCCATGTTGATTCACACACGTTGTTATATACTAAAATCTTAAATCTAAGTGTTTCACCCTGTGGGATCACACACTTCTAATCAAACCCCACACCCACAGGCCCTGTGCTGTCACTCAATGCTGGGAGCCTGTCCCAAGGCCTCAGGTCAAATTCGGTGCTTTCTTGAGGGTCGGTTACCACAGAAAGCTTCAAATTCTCATCTTTCCGTGTTCCAGCAGTGGTGGGGAGTTCTTTCCCTGGCCATCCCCTCCCCACCAGCTCTCCCTGTGCTAATAAAGGGGATTTTCTGCTGCCAAAATGTCCCCACACAAACGGGTGGAGGGAGCGCGGCCTGTGCTGCCCTCAGGCCCCATCCCGGCCCTGTTTGGAGCGGGTTCAGAGCCTCAGGGAAGCTCTGACTGCAGAGATTTTGGAGTCTGGCCATCAAATCCCTCCCTGGAGCCACCTCCCTGCTCTGCTGATCCGTGAGGGGCTCTCCGGAGCCATCCGTGCCTTCCCTGGGCTCTCCACGGAGCCACGGGCTGGAGCAGGGCTGGTGTCGGGGCTTTATTGGGGATTCACTACATCCTGATCCAGGCAAAACTCCCAGCAGAGCCTCTGGATGTGCCCCACCTCATTAATTTGATGGTGGGGGGTGTTTAGAGGGAAGGGAAAGAGGAAAAATAAATCGCATTTTCCCAAACTGAGGCTCTGCCGCACACACGAGCAGCCCCGGAATGGAGGCGCCGCAGCCGCCTCTGCAAGGGCTCTTAGCTCCACATCCTAATTGCTTAATTAAGCTGCCTTGATCCAGGTAATAATTGCAAACTTTCTGTCTGAGGAAGGTTTGCCGAGTTAAGCAGGAATTGATGGAACGTTTGGGTTGTTCTGGCGGAGCTGCCCGCTCTTTTATTTCCTCCTGTTTGCTGGGAAAAACCTCTGGGAAAAGCCAAGTCTGTTTAAGGGAGAAACAAACAAACAAAAAAATCCTAAATAAGACCTTGCAGGCTCGGGGATGTGCTCAGAGAGCAGAGCAAAAGCCCCTCTCTCCTCTCAGCTCCCTCCCTGCTCATCAGTACCCAGGAAAGGGACAACGACAAGCGCAGAAATTCCCACCTGGGTCGTTTGGTTTCTTCCCTTTGTTTTCTGCGCCTCGTGGTCGCAGCAAAGCTGCCTGGTGGGGCTTTGTTTGAGCCCCTGGAGCAGCAGAAGGGCCAAAATCCTGCCCGATTGTTTAAATTCCAATCTGCTGAAACGAGGTGGAAGAGGGAAAGGACGGGGACAGCAGGGACATCCCTCTTGTTTGCAGGTGAAGGGAAGAAATTCATGCAGGAGCATGAGGGAGCCTGCAGAGCAAATATTGGCTCCTGCCCCTGCGTGAAAAGGAGATTTGAGGCAGTGGAGGGGCTGCAAAACAAAGCCAGTCCCGCCTGCATCCCACAGTGACAAACACCCTGTCCTGGATGGGCCAAATGTCCCCAAATGTCCCTCCTGAGGAAGGAGAAAGTTGTGCTGGATGCAGGACAAGGGTTGGAGAGTCCTCCCAGGAGCCTTTCTGAGCCTGGCAAGGGGCAGAGGCAGAGTTTGGATATGAAAAGAGTCACGCAGACAAGGGAGGAGGCAGATTTCAACAGCAGAGACGAAACCAGCTCCACCAGCACTCAGTGAAATCAGAATTATCTCAGCAGGTCCCTGCAGAAGCAGCGGGACCACGCCAGGACTGAGCTCCTGGGGAGTCTGGCAGGGAAAGCTTTGCTGGTTTTTGTTTTAGTTTATTTTCTCTCTCTCACAAAGGCCATTGAGCAGCCTGGGAAGAGGCAGCTTTAAGTGCTCGCTATAGATTTTCCCCCTTATTGATGAAGAGAGGGAGCAGAGAGGTTTGTGACGAGCTGAGTTCAGTCAGGGGCACGTTTTAAAAACCAGTTATTGGCTGAAAGGGAAGGCACAGGTCAGGCAAGGTCTGGGCAAAAGCAGGCCATGGAACTCCAAAATGCTCAGATCCTAAAGGAAAGCTGAGAAATCCGGGTCTTTCCACCCTAAATCAGAATTTCTCTTCAACCAGGGCAAGGTGGGGGTTTCTCTTTCCCCATTAATAAAGGTGAGGAGCTGCAGAGGCCCCATCCATCGTGGCAGGGAGCAGCCTCCAGCCGCTGGGGCTCCATTCCCATCCTTCCCTTCCCTGAGCATCTCCCCCGTCCCCATCCCACAGCAGAGGGTGGCAGGAAACTCTTCTTGTCACCAAAGCCACCACCTCAGGGATCCCGTTTAGAATCTCCCACAAAGTCCATGGAGAAGGATTTACACACAGCAGCTCCCGGCCATCAAACCCCGCCGACACCGATGATTTTCACCCGATTGACACCCGCGGTTCCAGCAGCATTTTAGAAGAGTTTTAATCAGGCACTTCTTCTTGTCACCAAAGCCACCACCTCAGGGATGGAACAAGCTCAGCATCTCCGGGATGTCTCAGAGGAATCCCCCGGGGCTGTGGGATTCAGGAGGAGCCCCTTTTCCAGCAGCTCCTTCCCTGAGATCCCGGGGACATCTCCAGCCCTTTCCCCCCTGGAGAGGAGCAGTCCCAAACCCATCACTGCCACTGCTGGTCCCGGGGAAAAATCCAACCACAACACCCCGCCAGCTGCAGGGAGAAATTCCAGTCTCCTCGCCCATTTCCTAACCATTTTCTTCAGCTGAGAAGCAAAAAAAAAAATTTTAAAAAAATTTTAAAAAGAGCAGCATCTCTTCGCCAGTCGGGCGAGAAGTTCCCTTTAAAAGCCAGCTGTCAGGGATGAAATGCAAATAGGTGCACGCAGGGCAGCAAAGAAGCGATCTGATGCCTTTGATTGTTCCTGCCCGAGCCTCGTAAATCATCGCCGCCTCAATCCTGTGCCCTGCTTGCTAATTCCTGCCATTACTGCTCCATTTATCCACGAGCATGGTTGGTTTGAATTCGAAATGTTGGTTTAATGTGGTGCTGATGAGATGGCAGGCGTTTACAAAAAGCACAGCAGCAACCCGCTTTGGGGAGAATACTGATTTTTTTCTTCTTTCTTTTTCTCCCCCCTTCAAAACGGTAATAACACAAAAGGAAATAGCATCTCTGGCAGCGGTTCCAAAGGCAATTGGAACAATTTTGCGAAGGATTTTCTGCTGTCTATAATCACGCGCTTTATTCTTTTGATTTGTCCCCTCGCTCTGATGCTCCGAAGGCCTCGGGGGAACGCAGCCCTTCACCTGATTTGTGTGCGGAGATTGTCTCACACGGGGTTGGAAGCACATTTAAATCCTCCCCTGGCTTCGCTTCAGGGCCGGGATGTCGCCCATGGGATGGGAGGGATGCTCGGAGTGTGGGATGGGCTTTGGGAACTCTGCCCCTCAGCTCTGGGGCTCATCCCCGGTGTCCCACACCCGTGAGTGTCACCTGTGGGAGCTGGCCCTGGGCAGCGGCGGTGCCACGAGGAGCCCGGGTGTTTCATTTACCTCGGGAATGATGTGAGAGAGGGGGAAAAAAGACCTCGGGGAATGTGGGAAACCAGGTTAGCCCTGGAGGCTCGGGACCCCGAGGGTCTTGGGACAGAGCCGGAAGAGCCAAAAATCCCAATTCCTTTGATTTAACTCCCTGGAAAACACTGCTGTGTCCAAAAGAGCAAGAGAAGTCCACGTGGGTTTGATTGGTGTGATTTTGGTGGTCTCACAGGGTGAAACAATAGAATTTTTAGATTTTACTGTAGAGACAGAATGGGGCAAAGATGGAGGGATCAGGGTGTGGTTTTTGTCCATTTCCTGCTTCTTCTTCTCCTCCATCTTTGCAGGGCTGGTGCCTTTTCTTGATTGGGTTCTGGTGAGATTTNAGCCAGGTGTCATTCCAGTTTTTCCAAGAGAGGAGCGTCACACCCACCTGTTGTTTCAGTTTCCCAAAGGAGGAACATCACAGCCAGGCGTTATTTCCGTTTTTTAAGGGAGGAGCATCACTGCCAGGTGTAATTCCAGTTTTTCAAGAGGGGAGCATCACAACCAGGTGTAATTCCAGTTTTTCATGAGAACATCACAGCCAGGTATTATTCCAATTTTCCAAGGGAGGAACATCACACCCACGTGTTATTCCAGTTTTTCATGAAGGGAGCATCACAGCCAGGTGTAATTCCAGCTTTTCCAGCAAGGACAGGGGTGGGAGGAGATGAGGGAAGCAGCGGCACCTCCCCATCAACCCCAGCAGCTCCTGCAGGGATCAGCAGGCTGGGAGCGTTTCCAAATGGAGAGAAAATGAACCTTCTTGTGGGGGCTTCGGGAGAGGCAACATTGACATGGTGTCACCAGCCCGGGGTTCCTCATCCCTCCCTGCAGGTGACAGCGACAGAGGGAGCCTGTGACTCACC
>VWYE01009800.1:21495-32050 GCA_013398995.1 Alaudala cheleensis | reverse complement strand
GCCTTTTCTTGATTGGGTTCTGGTGAGATTTCACTGTCTGACCTGGGTCAGTTATTGGTACTGAAAGGAAAACATTGTTAATGTAATTTAGATTATAAAAGTTCAGTTGTAGGAGGGGCAGATTCTGCTTTTCTGCCTTCCTGGGAACATCACACTGGGCTGGGAGAACTTTTAGAGATAAGGAAAAGAATCAACAACTTTTCAAAGCAGCTGCCTGGCCTCGGCTCTCTTTGGAACTCCATCATCAACTCTCAGGGTGCAAAAATCACCGGAAAACCTGAGAGGGGAAGGGGCTGCAGTCTCCCTCCCCGCCTCACACTCCCGGTGCTGATGGAGCAGGAGCTGCAGCCTGGGGGTGGCTGCACCCGCTGCTCTCTGGGAGCAGGAACTGATGGAAAAGCTCTGCAGGCTGATGGAAAAGCAGAAAAAAAAAGCCAAATATCAAACGGGCTGGGAGCAGATGAGTTCATCCCCCCACGCAGCCCCTTCCTGCCGCAGCAATCGGGCCCAAAGCTCAGGTAATTTCCCATCGACCGCTGTCTCCCGGATTAAAGCGGCGCTTTTGATCCGAGGTGTTGCGAATCCCTCTCACGCAGCAGGGCCAGGGCTGCTCCCGGGGGATATCGATCCCTGTCCTGCACAGCCTGAGGGGCAGGGGAGTGGGGAATGGGCTGCTGAGCGTCACTGCCAGGCGTCATTCCCGATTTTCTGAGGGAGGAGCATCACTGCCAGGTGTAATTCCGGATTTTCCAGGGGACAGCATCACTGCCAGGTGTAATTCCGGATTTTCCAGGGGACAGCATCACTGCCAGGTGTAATTCTGGCTGTTCCAGGTGGGGAGAGCATCACAGCCAGGTGTAATTCCAGTTTTTCATGAGGGGAACATCACAACCAGAAGATATTATTCCAGTTTTCCAAGGGAGGATCATCACAGCAGGTATTATTACAGTTTTCCAAGAGGGGAGTATCACAGTCAGGCGTTATTTCAGTTTTTTAAGGGAGGAGCATCCAGGTCAGGTGTAATTCCAGTTTTTCATGAGGGGAACATCACAACCAGAAGATATTATTCCAGTTTTCCAAGGGAGGATCATCACAGCAGGTATTATTACAGTTTTCCAAGAGGGGAGTATCACAGTCAGGCGTTATTTCAGTTTTTTAAGGGAGGAGCATCACAGTCAGGTGTAATTCCAGCTTTTCCAGCAAGGACAGGGGTGGGAGGAGATGAGGGAAGCAGCGGCACCTCCCCATCAACCCCAGCAGCTCCTGCAGGGATCAGCAGGCTGGGAGCGTTTCCAAATGGAGAGAAAATGAACCTTCTTGTGGGGGCTTCGGGAGAGGCAACATTGACATGGTGTCACCAGCCCGGGGTTCCTCATCCCTCCCTGCAGGTGACAGCGACAGCGGGAGCCTGTGACTCACCTGATGGGGCTGCAGAGGTGCGACATTTCAGAGGGGCTGGCACCTCCCAGCCGCGGCTTTCCAAGCACGGGAGCGAAGCCAAGCAGAGCTGGGTGCCCTAAAGGCTGCGGGTGTGACCCTGCAGGTCTGTGGGTCACTTTTAGTGCTCCCCCCGTGTTTTCCCAAAGCCCAGAAGCTGCAGGAATTCCCTTTGCTCAGCCTGGATGGGGAGTGCTGCTCCTGGAGGTGTTTTCTGGGATGCTCACGATGCCCAAATCCAGCGCTGCCCCTTCCCCAGGGAATCCCCAGCCAGCATTGCCCCAGTCCCAGGGAGCAGCAGGCACTGGATAACTGCAATAAATGTGCTGATAAAAGCAATAAATGTGCTGATAATTACAATAAATATGCTGATAACCACAATAAAAGTGCTGATAAATGGGCAGGGCAGTGCCAGGGCTGGAGCAGCCCCTGGCAGACTGAGCTGGTGCTCTGCAGTCACCACCTGACACACACAGGGCAGCTGACCTGGCACTAATTCCTCCATTAAAACGTGAGATTCCCAAAGGGAACCTTCAGATCGCTGTGGTGCAATGAGAAAGGGAAAGCAGGGTGGGATGTTTTCCAGCAGCTCTGAGGCAAAGGGATTCCCCAGGAGCAGAACTTCCACCTCTGCTGGTTCAAAATGCCTCGGGTCACTCTGCACCACCCAAAAATCTGCTCCAGCCTGGAATCCAAACCTGGGAGGGCTCACTTTGGATAAAACCCCTTCACCAAAAGCCCAGAGCTGCTGGTGGTTTCCCACCTGCCTCAGTTTCCCCACTTCTCCCCATTATCCCCTGAGCAGCACCAAGGGAGACACAAAACACCTCGAGTGTTTGGCAGGAGGTTTGCATGCAAACATTCATCCCCACCCCAAGAATGATTAATTACTATTTGCCTGCTATTATTGTTTGTTTTCCATCAGCATCCCAGCTTTGGTTCTCTGCTGAATCCCAGTCCTGATGCCAAGCCAGGGATATTTTAGGAAATGCAGATTATATAATATTTACATCTGTGCCACTTGTTTATTCCTCTCTCTCTCTGTCAGTTAATTTTATTACTGCTCCTCTCTCACGAAAGCAGTGATTTGCAGAGCCAAAAGCAGGCTACGTGGTTTCAAGGATGCACTAATTTTAATAATTAAAAAGCTGCTGCCTTCCATCTGCCCGGGGAAGGGCACGAGGTTTTCACTGGGAAATCCTGCTCTGAACCAATGCTCCCCAAAAAAAGTGATGGGTTCTCACCCAGTTCTGAAGGTTTCTCTTGGCTTTCTTCTCTGGGAAAAAGAAAGAGACCTCAAGAAGGGAGAATAAGTAATTATGGGGGTTTTTTTGAGGGCTTGAGGAGGAGCTGGAAAACTTGGACTGAACTAAAGCTGCGTTTCTCACTGGCCAGAGCCACCTCTTGTGACAGAAATGAGAAGTTTGCAGCAAAGCCAAGGCTCTGCTCCTTGGTATGACCAGGGAGGAGCAGCCAGCATCCCAGCCTGATGGAGGGCACCCAAAAAACCCACCCTGAGCATGAGATATGGCTCCCAGCTTGGATCATTCCTGCCTCTCCTCCTTCCCTGCCTGGAAAATCAGGAGTCCAGCAAAGGGCTGCTTCTCTGGCAGCCAGCCCATAATTACACACGGTGTCAAGTGCAGAAACACTTCCAAGGCGCTGCTGAGAGCAGGAGCAGAGGGAGGGGCGATGGTTTTAATTGGAATCCCCATCCCCAGGCCAGCCCTGGGGGCAGGGGTGGGCACTACCCCCTGCTCGGGCTCTGCTGAGGGGCAGCAGGAGATTTCTGGAGGGGGTTTTTTGGGAGCCAGCACTGCTGAAGAGCTGGGAGGGAGCCCCAGGAGCTCCATCCCTGCTCCCAGAGCTGCAGCAGGAGCAGTGCCCAGGCAATGCCCGAGCCCTTCGCTGCTCTCCCACCTCCTTTTGGCCGGCAGAGAAGCGCAGAGAACCAACCCCCCTCCCCTTCCTGCTCTCCTCAGGTGCTCAGGTTAAACGTGCTGGTGCCCAGCGTCCTTCTGGCACGGTGAGCTGCTCCTGCTGCCACGGAAATGTGTCAGAAAAAGGCCTTTTCTTTGAGCACCTCCTCACCTGCCAGCCCCAGACCCTCCCGAGGGCCAAAAAGCAGCAAATAAAGGATAATCAGAGAGAGGGTAAAGCCCTGGGCTGTGCCCTCCCCGCTGGCAGATACAGTCACAATGGTTCTCCTTTCCATTTGTTTACTCAAGGACAAAAAATGAAAAATAAGACCAAAAATCACCCTTGGAAATCTTTTTGGAGCAGTAATAAAAGGAATAGGAAAGCTCAGAGGACTGAGATGTCCACTGGCTCCCCCTCAATCCTTCCAGGGGGACAGTGACATCCCACACCCCAAAAACCTTTGGGGGTGACAGACAGGACACAGAGATCCCGTGGGGTCCCTGGGGTGCACAGGAAGGCTCAGAGGAGGCAACTCCTGATCCCAAAGCAATCCTCACCTCTCTCCTTCATCTCTTAATTTTAATTATTGGTGTTGGAGCATGAGCCCACTGCCCCTCCTTGCCCTTCCTGTGACTCTGTTACCAACTAAAGGAACCCAAACTCCCTCCTTTTTCAACAAAGAAGGGCTCAACCTGAAAAAAAAAAAAAAGTTTGGGTTAAAAAACCTTCAAAATGGCTTCAACTTTTCCTCAGAAATAGAAAAAAATTTCTGTCTTTCTTCTCCTAAAAAAGCAGGTGGTGTTTGCCATGAGGGTGCAGACTGCAGTGATGTTCCCCAGCCTGTGTCTGTGGCAAGGAAAAAATATGTTTGCCAAAGACATTTTTATTCTGCTCCCACACAGGCTCCTTCCCCTGCTCAGCAAAAGGGAATTTTCCCATTTTGCAGGAGGGGAGAAAAGCTCTTTGCTGTTGGATCACCCCATCAGCCACACACAAACACAAGGGCCCGGCAATTCCCCTGGATGGCCCCTCCAGAGGAGGTGCGACATCGGCTCCACGTGGAAAATAATGAGTTATGCTAATTGAGCTCGTCTTTGCAAATTGATATTGCTCCTGCAAATAGACAACAACACACAAAAAAAGAAAAAAAAAAACAAACCCTTTAAACGTGTTTGTACATCATCTGCGTGGAGCTGGGATCCAGCAGGGTCACCCCGGGGCTCAGCAATCCCTGTGCTGAGCTCAGCCCTGAGTGACAGCAGCTCCATCCCCAAAAATCAATCGGCCAGGACCTGCCGCAGCCCCCACTCCCCTCTGCACCTCCCAGACCTCACCCTCCAGGCTGGATTTTGGCTTTGAAAACGCTTCTGAAGGTGCCGGGACCGGTTTGTCCCCTCCCAATTCTGCCCCAGCCCTCCCTTCTGCAGCCTCAGCTCGCCTGGCCAGGAGTGATTTGGGTGCCCTCCGGAGCGGGGTCACCCCTGTGCCAGCAGAACAACCCCAATTAGGGCAGGCAGCAGTTCTGGGCCCAATTAGCAGCGTTTGAACTCGGGCAGGGTGTTTAATTGGAGGGAGTTGAAGGACGCACGCCCGGCTCGGGTGATGCCGAGCCCGCGGGCACCGGCAGAGGTGAAGATGGATCGCGAATTTTAAGGGGTTTCGCTGACCCAGGAGCCTCCTGCCCCCGGGGCTGCTGCGCTCGGGAGGTTTTGCTGCGGATGTGACCCCTGTGAACCTGCCCGAGCCTGCCTTTGTGGGGTTCGTTTCTAAAAGACACGCAGCAAAGAATTAGCGCAGAAGCAGAGAATTGTTTGGGTTGGAAGCTTCAAACTCGTCTCGTTCCACCCCCTGCCATGGGCAGGGACGTTTTCCTCTGTCCCAGGTTGTTCCCAGCCCTGTCCAAGGTGGCCTGGAGCATTTCCAGGGGTGGCACAGGAAGGTCCCTTTGCAGTGTCTGTGCCCTCCCTGCCCTGTCTCGTTATTCCTTGGAGCTCCTGGCCCCGTTTTTGTGAAGCCACGGAAGTTTACCACAAAAACTCCTTCCTTCCGGATCCTATGGATCCATGGGCAGGAGGAGAGGCAGCAGGAAGGATTTAACTGGGGGACAAACGAGTGGCTGTGACACCCAAAATCCTCCCAGCAGCGCCTCAGTTCCTGTTGAGAAAGATAAAAAAACCCCACCCATTTGTTCAATCAATCATTAACGAAGGCATAAATCATTAGGAGAACAATTCCTCCCAAATTGAATTACTCTTTCCATTAGCTGGCTTTATTCCTTTCCCCTCCTTTCCTTCCCTCCCTCCATTCCCCGAGGAGCTGAGAGGAGCCGGAGCACTGGAATTCGGCTCAGCCCGGCGGGGGCTGCTCCTGCACTTGTTGCCTCCTTTCCCTTTTTTCTCCCCAGCCCGTGGCAGGAGAAAATGAAAACCTGCGATGTCAAAGCCCCGCGGCTCCCCGGGAGGATTGACCCGGCGAGGTTTGGGGCTTTATTTACCTTTGAGTCCCTCCTGGAAAACAAAAGGGTGTTTGATTTTATCTTAACGAGCATTGCTGATCCTGCCCGGAGCCTTTCAAACCTGATCAGCGCCTGAGACTGTGATAAAGAGGCGCAGCCCAACAAGAATCTCATCCATCCAACATTTCTGCACCGCTGCCTCTTCCCTGATGGAATCTCTGCTTGGCACAAACAGGGAATGCGCAAGCAGGAGCAAATTCTGCCACTGCTCCCAGCCCCAGGGACCAAAGCCCTGCGTTGTTCTGGAATGAAAAGGGGAATCCTTGAGGTATTTTTGGGGATTTCCTTTTCTCTGTTTCAGGTTTCCCCCATGTAACGTTTATCAGCTTCTCCCAAAACCCCCTGAAGGTCCTGAGAAGCTGAAATTTGGCCATGCCAGATTTTTTTCCTCACGAATTTCTTTTCCTTCCCCCCCCCGACATTCATGAAGGGATTAAAAAATGTGCCTCAGCTCCTTTCCTTGCCTTCTGACCACCACCAGCTCTCCCAAGCTGCACTTGAAAAAAAGTTAATTCTTAATTAAGCTCTTCCATTCTGTTTGATACTCATTATTCTTTTCATTACTTCTCAAATCAGCTGAGTTTCTTGCCTTTTTTTTTTTTTTTAATGCAACTCAGCCTATTCTCCATTCACGAAATCCTTTGAATCCCTGAATTGCATTTTTGTCATCCTTGCTGTTATTGCTTACATCCTGTCTGGGCCACCGTGACGTTTAGGGTTTGGTGGGGTTTTTTTTTATTTCCCCGAGGCTTGGATTTGTGTATGTGATGTGTGTACGGATAAATCATGCAGAATTTGCTGAGCAGCACGCAAATTGCAATCTCTGGGAGAATGGCAACCTGCACATTTGCCAAAATGAGCATCAGTGAAATATGGGAAATTAATTTAGCCCCGTGGAGGAGATAATTACTATTTTGCAGATTGGGAAAGTGGGGCATAAAGAGATTAAGGCCTAAGGACCCAATCTAGCCAAAACCCAATCATATGCTTAATTTAAAGGAGATTAGATAGTTCCCTTAAAGCCAGCAGGAACAGCCATTGCTCCATGTCAGGCACACGTGGAATGTTCTGCCGAGGGGAGGGAGGGACAGGGCTCAGCCCAGACCCAGCTCCAACCACCCTGGGCTGGAATTTGCACCCCCAGCCCCTCCCTGAGCTGCTGCTGATTTTCCAGATTAATTGCTGTTCCCCCCTAACGTGTGTGAAACGCACGGAGGTGCTCAGTTAAGCAGCTTTAGGAAATTATACAAGAATTAATACATTATAGACTGCTGCTTCCTCCTGCTTAATCCAGCCACGGCTTTGCTGCGTGTGAAACAACAGGGAAATGTGATTTTCCCTCCTCCCAGGGCCCTGGGGGACAGCAAAGCTCACTCCTCTCCATCCTGCCTGGTCCAGTTTGGGGCTGGGGTGGTTTCTCTGCCTCCTTTCCAGGAGGAAACAGCAGGAATCAGGGACGGATCCAGCACAGGGAGAGAGGGGGCTGAGAGTGGCACATGCAGGGATGGTTCCCTTCTGGAAGCAGGGATGGACAGGGTCTGAGCAGCCTGGCCAGGAGCTGCAGGCTGCAGGATGGAGGGGGATGATCCCACTGAGCCACAACCCTCAAATGCCATACCTGACACGCTGGTGACACATTTGGTGGCCTCTCCCTGAAGTTTCACCTCAGCTTCGGAGCTGGCCTGACATTTGAATGCTGATTTTATTTTTAATTAATTTTTTTAACAGTCTGAGAACAGCTGAAAGCACAGCAAGGACATCTCCTCCTCCTCCTCCTCCTGTGGATGCACATCCCAAGGAATCCACGTGTTCCATCTCCACCCTCATCCCCCACACGCTGCTCCATGGCCAAGGCTGCTGGGGCCCACCTGACTTGTCATAAATCCCCCAAACCAATGTACAAATGCAGCTTTTCCAGAAAGCCCCAGCGCAGGAGAGTTATGCCAGTCTTGTGGGGAAGTATTACCCATCTTAATAAAGTGTGTAAATACATATTTATTTGCTAGAGTGGAACCAAAGAGGCTGTTCTGGTCTGCTGGAGAAAAGAAATACACATTTTAAGACTGTCTAGGTACATAATTACCTCGGAGAGAGAGGGAAATAAATCATCAGTGTTGTCTTGGAGCTGCCCTGAGCTCTCCTTTCCCATCCCCTGGAACTGTGCAGACCCAGCCAGGGATGATGAGTGGGAAAACAGAGCACAGAGGGGCAGGGCAGGCCCTTCCCTGAGCCCTGGGAATGCCTCTGGAAAGAACCCAGCATTTATTGGTATTGACGGGATGAGATCCCAACCCTGTGGAGACAAAGTTAAGTGAAGGGGAATTGATTTGGGAATGATATCCTGGTTTTACCTGGTGCCTGAGTGGGGGAACTGGAGGCTCCAGATTCCAGCTTGGAGTTTGGAGCAGCTTGATCACCTCCCCCCTCCATCCTCCTGCCTCTGCTGCCACTCAGGACATAACCCTGAGTGTGAAAAGCAAAGCTCAGCTCTTCCAGAGGGCTGGACCATCCCTTTGGATGTGAAATCCTGCTCCTTGTCCATGAGGAGTTAATGAATAGGTGGACGCGAGGCCTCCAGCCACACCCGCAGCAAGAGCTCCCCGCGTCTGCAATAAGCTCAGAACCACCGTTAATTATTCATCAGCCTTTTAGAGAACGTTTCCAAGTGGGTCCAGGAATAAAAGGCTGCTGGCTCCTCTTGCCTGTCTCCTTTCTCCCCCTCTCCCTCTCCACGGATGTGCTGAATCGCCACAAACCCAAACCTGGGGCCAGCCAGTGTTGGAGCTTTGAGCAAGGACACATCTCTGGGGGATTTTTAGGATTTTTTGTCATTTTTCAAACCTCTTGGCTCCTTCCTGAGCTGCTGGCTGCTGGCTCTGCACGGGAGATTCCCAAAAAAACCAGGCAGGATGTGCGGGGAGGACCAGGCAGTGACAGGGATAAACTTAGCACAGCCCTCGGCAGACTGTGACAGCCACGGGAACAGCCAGGGGCCAAGCACTCTGCACACCCAGATGCCCAAATTGCCTTTTTTTCCCCCAAGAGCTGGGAGGTGCCAGACTGGGCTGGGCTCGACAGAAACATGAATTATACATCAGCGCCCAGCCTGGGGATCCTGGGTGATAAATAATTCCAAGTAGGAGCTTGCTACATGGCTCAGCTGCAGCCCGCCCCTTAAAAACTGTATTTTTCTAATTTTTTTTGGTAAGAGGAATATGGATTAGGGAGCTCAGTTTGGTGGGATAAGTAGTTTTTTGCAGTGGTTCTTTAGGCTGGAAGTTGCACCAGCAAAGTTGTGCACCCAGGAAAAGGAAGCAGAGGATGATTTTCAGACGTTTCCAACTGGTGCTGGGAACCTGTCCTTCCCTGTTGACGTCAGAGAGAAATTTGAGTCTGCACCAGCTCTGAGCATTTAATCAGACGTGACCTCTCTGAAAAAAAACCATCAAATGAGGGGCAAAGTGAAGAGCTCAGGAGTGCCGATCCCCACCTCCCTTCCTTTAATCACCAGGCGAAGCTTTGTCCTGATGGGAAGCAAACACAGGAGGGCAGGGCCGGAGCTCTGCTGTGAATTGGAAAAGTTCTGACCCGGGTTGGAGTTGTTAATCCCGGGTTCTCCTCGCTCATCCCCACAAAGGGAACAGATGTGGCTCTGCAGGAGCTCCTGGGTGCTGCAGCCCTCGGCACGGAGGATTTGGGAGCATTTTGGAAGCCCAGTCTCAGCCCTCTCCCCCACTGGAGTGTGAGTTTGTGTCCACTAGAGCAGGATGTGCTGCTGGTTGGGATTGGGGGATTTAAATCCCTACAAATTTTAAACGCAGCTTAACCTGCTCCTGCCAGAGGTGCTGGGCCTGTCCAGAAGGGTCCCTTGATCCTGGGATTTCCCTGTCCCAGCTCCGTAACCCACAGTTAATGTGGGACATCCCACTGTGTCATTCACAGAGAATCACAAAATTCCCTAATTTTGGAAGGGACCCACAAGGATCTCCCAGTCCAGCTCCTGGCCCTGCCCAGGACAAATCACACCCTGGCTTATTTTTATGAAATCCTCCCCCAAGCCTTTGGGCCAGCAGTGGTTTGGCTCTGGGTTAAATCCCTGCCTGGCTCTTTGGGGATCACTCTGTGTCCTGATGTACTAAAACACGAAACACGACACATTTTCCCTGCAGGAATCTCCAGCTTGGGTCAGACCCGGGGTGAAGGAGGCTCAGGACACCTGACACAAGAAAAAACACCCTTCAGAAGATGCATCACTGAGGTGCTTTGTCTTTAACAAGAAGCACTTGGTTTTCCTGTGCATTTCTGCACAGGAATTTCTGGAATTGACTCCGTTTGAGCTGCTTTAATTAAACCCAGTTAAAATCCATCGGCGCAAAGTTTCCTGCCATGCCCACACAAAATCTATTCAACAAAAAAAAGCAGAAATACAATGGCTATTACTTTCTGTCAAGTTCCACAGGATTTTCTTTTTTTAAGAGAGGCTGAACAGCTCATCCTGCTCCAGTTAAATCCCGGCTGCTGCTCTCAAGCTTTTTATTTCCAATGGATATATTTCTGTTAAACAAGGCAGGCTGAGATCCTGCCTTCCCCATCCATCCTCTGAAGGAGCTGGAGGGGTGGAACTGCACCAGCACAGCCCAGGGAGCGGGATGGGGGGAGAGGGAAACGGGGGCAGCAGGGGGT
>VWYE01009800.1:0-20833 GCA_013398995.1 Alaudala cheleensis | reverse complement strand
AAAGGGGGCAGCAGGGGGGTGGGAGGGGAAGCAGGAATCCTGCATGGAATGGGGAGTGGAATCCCCAGCAGAATGAGGGTTCTGTGTGTCCCAGGGCACTTGGGGTCCCAAACATCATTTAATGCCTTCTCTGAGTGAGCAGATCCCTCACAAGTGACCCGTCCATGAATGTAGAATGGGAAGCTGCTCTTGCCAAGCTCAAATTGATTATTTTCCTCTTTTTTTTCCTCCAAGGAAAGACTCATTTATACACCCCAAACCACACACTGAGTGCTGGGATGGGATAGATGTGACAGGGCAGCTGCCCCACTCACCAAGCACAGGATCTGCACTCCTCTGAATCCCCATGGAACCCCCCGGGAGCTGAGCAGGGAAAGCCTCTCTCAGTCTCCATTTGCTGCTCTCACTGTGATCGGTGCCATTTCCAGAGGGGGGAAAGGGCAGCTCCTTCACGCAAAAAGAAGCACGTGGGACTTCAAACCTGCCAAGTATCCCTTGGCATCATCTTCCACCAGCAACCCCTGATGGGGAGATTTCCAGGAGGATTAAACTGGAAAAAAAAACAAACCAACAAACCCTTTTCCAGCATCTGCTGCTGGAAGAGAAGGGGTTGCCATGGCAACCACATCTGGCCTATTCACATGAGTTTTATGAGGAGAGAAACAAATAAAAAACAAAGCAAAAACAACACAGGCGGCTTCACAAAGGAGAGGTGACTTTGTCTGCCTTCATCAAAGGGACAATCAGAGCAATGAGGAATAATCCAGCCTGGCTGTTGGTTTGTGTGTCCCTGCTCGTCACCAGCATTCCTGGATTCCCTCCAAAGCCAGGGGACATGGGGAGTTCAGCAAGGAAAGGAGGATGCAGGGCTGGAATTCAGGTGTTGGTGTGTGTGCTGGGGGTGCCCAGGGGTTTCCTGGGGGTTCCCTGATTCCCAGGGCAGGATTGGAGCAGGTCCCAGATGTCCCTGGCCACAGTGGGGCCTCCCAATTCCAGCCTCCATCCATCCCCAAAATCTGACCTGTGGTAAGAGCTGGGGCTTCTCCCTCCAACAGAGCCCAGGGGCTGATAAAGTATCAAGTGATAAAGTTTTTCCAGGTAAAACCAGTGTGAACTCTGCTGTTCCACACATTTTAAGGAGCTTGAAGGAGCATTTCCTGCTGCAGCAGAGCCCAACACGAGGCTGGGCCATCACTCTTCCCATCCCAGGAGCAGATGGATTTAGCAGGAATGTTGTGGGGAAGGAAAAGGAGCAGCTCCACTCTGGGCCAGGCACCCTCTATTCCCCCCACCTTTGGGAATTGTCTCACTTTTAACTGCAGAAATTCTGCTGGATGGTCTTGGAGCTGATCTTTTCATCATTTGCATTTCAGAACTGCAGATATTCGTGGTGGTTCCAAGCCAGCACATTTGGAGCAGGGCCTGGAGGAGCTCCACAGTGGAGAGAGGCACGTGTGGACCTCTGGCACTGGGCACTGGGGAGAGGCAGAGCTTTGCCAGGACACACACGGGGTGTCTGCAGATCCAGGACTTCCACACCAGGGAAGCTGGATCCCAAGTCCTGGCAGGTTCATTACACACTGGACACAGTGGTGGGACACAGAAGGGCAGTGATTTACTCAAGGACATAAAGCACAGCTGAATCAGGGGATTGATTGAACACTTCTGGGGGGCTGCTGCTCCTCCACACCCTCAGGATGCTCCAAAGGCTGATGCAGAACCCTGTGCCACGAGGGATGTCCCCAGGGCCAGGCAGGCAGGGTCACCCCAAAGGTCCCACACACCACCCCAGCCCCATGGAAACACGGACTATTCCTGTCATTTCCAGGAACACACACACACACACAATTTACCATCTGGCCTGGAATTCTTTCTGCTCTGAGCTCGATGCAAATCAGCCCAGCTCCACTAATTGCTGGGATGTTAATGATGCTCACAGCGAGGCAGGGCTGGCTGAGCAGGACTGTCCTGCAGCCTGGCAGATGCCACGGCCCCACAGGCTTTGCCAGGCAGGATTCTCGTGCCTTGGGATGATCCCAGAGCCTGGAATGCAGAGGGGACAGCAAAAAGAGCTGGGGGAAAGGGAAAAAAGGATGGTGAGACAAAGCAGGGATTGAGCCCTGCAGATAAGCTGACCTATAAACGCCTGGGAGTGCAGAGGGTAGGCAGGGAGGGACCAGGGCTGGGGGAGTGCTCTCTGCAGCAGATGGGCTCAAATCCTCACCAGGGGATGCAGGCAGGCAGAATGTGGGGGTCAGTGCAGGGGAAAAGCTGCTGCATGCGGAGGGAGGCTGCACAATCAGCACCAGGATCAGGCAGGACTGACCCTGACCCTCCTGCCCAGCACCTGCAGGGGCACAGACAGCACCCCACTGCCCCCAGGACCAGCCAGCCCTTCCTCCTGCTGCCCCAGGAGTCCCTGGGTTTCCTTCAAGCAGCTCAAAGTGACCCTTCTCACTGCAAATCTCTAGAGCTGTGGCCAAGCAGCAAAAGGGAGCCCAATCCAGGGTCCTGAACCAAACGGATTCCTGTGGCTGCTGGGCAGGAGGAGGCTCAGATCAGATGGAAAGTGCCTCGTGTGTCTGCTCAGGGCTGTGGATCCTCCAGGGTCCTCTCCAGGAACCTCCCCCTCTCTTCTTCATTTTGTTCTTTCACAATCAGAGGTTTCTCCTCCCAGCACTGGGAACAAGGGAATAGGAATTCCAGGGTGCTCATTTATTCCATGTCCCTGTGGAAAAGGCAGCGGTCGCTTCCACACCCCGGGAGGATCACACAGGCAGGGTGAGGGTTGCCCAGAAGGGCTCTGTGGGGAGCCCAGGCTGCCCTGAGTCCTCTCCTTTCTCCAGATTTGAGCTCGGAGTGGAGAGAATCCCTCAGGGCAGGGCTGGGGGCTGGCAGGGGTGGGACAGGAACGCTGCAGAGGGAGCTGCCACCTTCTCTTGGCCTCCAGGCAAATTGTCCCTAAAGGATTTCTTGTTTCCTTTCATTAGGCTGCTCAGGCTCGTTATTTCAAGTGCGTTGCTACCAGATTGGAAAA
This sequence comes from Alaudala cheleensis, assembly GCA_013398995.1. NCBI lineage: Eukaryota > Metazoa > Chordata > Aves > Passeriformes > Alaudidae > Alaudala > Alaudala cheleensis. The sequence goes on along the minus strand of VWYE01009800.1, from coordinate 17,796 downwards.
CAAAAAAAGCCAATTGAGTGGCCAAGGAGGTGGCGCCGGGCAGGGCTGGCAGGGACACGGGGCTCCGGAACATCCCGGGGTGGGAACAGGAGCGGGGCTGCCTCATCCCCATGGATCCCAAAGTGAATCCCACGGGATCTTCACCCCCAGAAGCTTCCCCCTCAACTCAGGGTCACTCTCTGGGGCACCGCCACCCTCCTGAGCCATCTCCCATCCCCGCAGGAGCTGATGCTGCTCTGGGAGCAGATGGACCCGAGCAGGGAGCAAATTGCTTTTCCTTTCGTAGCTCAAGCAGCAGCTCTTTATTTCTGTATTTACATCCCACCCCCATCATCTGCAGACCCATTCCCAGAGAGCTGTCACCAGCTGGCCCCTGGTGTGCCCACCACGGCTGCCACGCCGAGCCCGGCGTTGTGGGGGTTAATGGAGCTGGATCCCAATGTTCATTAAGGAAAATGAGATGCCAGGCGTGCCCTGCTCCTCCAGCAGCCTGGCAGGGGCCGGTGGTGCTGCTGCAGGTTTGATGAGCCCTCCTGGGCAGGGGCACAGATGCTGCGGTTGGCTCTTGGTGCCTCTCCAAGCCGGGAGGGGTGTGGAAAACAGCTCTGGAGCCATTCCGGGGATTTCGGCTCTTTAATCGCTGCTTTAAGGGAGGGCAGAGCCCCGGTGCCTCCTGGCAGGAGGTCTGGGATAAAGGTGTCGGGAAAAGCCCCAAAACGAGCTGGGTTTGCAGCATTGCAGGGGGCTGGGACAGGCCTGTGGAAAACCTGGCCAAGGGCAGCACTGAGGAGAGAAATATTCCGTTATTTTCTTCTGTCTGGTCCGATATCTCATGGAATAAACACTTCAGGTGGGACCACACCTTCTCCCTGAAGCTGCTGCTTCCATCGGGATAAATCAGCACCTCTGGATAAACCAGCCCACAGCTGGAATACCCCCAGTATTGCTCCTAGGTTTGTAAACTCCCAGTCTGGCTTCTTCCACAGGTCAGAATTAGTCCGAATCAGTCCTGCAGGTCAGAATCAGCTCCCAGAATTCCTGTGTGGAATAGCTGGGCTGTCCTTTACCAGCAGGGAAACTGAGGCACGGGCTGGCCCCTCCCCTCCTGTGAATTCCAGCACGGAGCTGCCCCTTCCCATCTTTTCCCCCTCCCGAGGAAAGCAGAGGCTCCAGCCCATCCCACCCTGCCCCAGCAGCCGCCACGTCTCCCTCAGGGTTTGCCTAATGAAGATGAAAGCAGCGCTGCTGCGAACATGTCACTCACAAAACCACCCCAAATAAAACAAGGAGCAAAGCACCGTGGCCATCAGCCCGGCTGGAAGTCTCAATTAGCAAACATATCAATCACTGATGACATCTTAAGCAGCATTTGCAGGGAGAGCAGTGGCAGGAATGATCTGCACTCACAGCACTGCTGGCAGCAGGATTTCCTGGGGAGTGGGGCTGGGTTCAGGGAAGCACCACCCAGGCTCCCAGGGTGGGATATTTGTGGGTGTCTGCCCCTCCAAAGGATCACTGCTGTGTTTAAATTTGCCAGGACAGAGCCGTGGGGGATGTCCATGGAAAAGGAACATTTGCTGCTGCCTGGGGCTGGGCTGGTGCTGCAGCCTGGGCACAGCTGGGTCACCCATGAGGGTTTGGCTGTGCAAAGCTTCCAAAAAAAGCCACGTGGGCAGGTTTTATGTGGCGCTGAGAGCAAGGAGTGGGATGATGGAGCAGCAATCCCAGCCAGCATCACCCCTCTGGTGACAGCACTGGGGACCTGCCGTGCCCAGGCCACTGGGGATGGAGCCAGAGCTGATTTACAGGATAAAAAATAAAAAAAAAAGGGATTGGGCTTTTCAGGATAAAAAAGGGATTGGGAAAGGTGCTGGAACATGCAGAGTCAGTTATGAATATTACTGGATTACAGCAGTTTACAGGCTCCCAGCTGGGAGCAAACCCCGCTGGGCAGAGCGGGGGTGAAGGCAGAGGAGGAGCAAAGTCACTCCCAAAGCTCCTGCAGCCCTGGGATGTGCTTCTGTTCAAACACACACACCCCCAAAACAACAGCCACGACAAAATAACCAGCAGAAAACCCACTGCTTGTTTGTTTTAAAGGAATTTGTTGTGTTTTGCTCCGAGGCCCAGCTGCAAACATCCTGCTCGGCGATTGATTCCTGCAGTGGGGAAGAGTCAGAACAGCAGCTTCTCCTTGCACAAAGACAGAAAAACACCATTTTAGGGTTGTTTTTTTTTTAACAGCAACCCCAACATCTCCAGCAGAAAAAAAAAACCCCAAAACATTTCCTGAGAGAAGATCTGTTTGTTTTTGTTTCCAATCCTGCCCTGCCCCAGCAGGTTCCTGCAGCACTGCTGGGGGGATTTCATCAGCTGCAAAACCCGAGAGGGGAAACAGCTCCCTGTGTGTGCCCGGGGCTGGCACTGCCCCCAGTGCCCCCAGTGACACCAGCACTGCCAAAATCACCTCCTGCCAGCCTTACCTGGGCTCAGACACTCAGTTCTCCCTTTAAAACCCCCTTTTAGAGCAATTCTCTGGCACAAAGCCCCCGTTCTTGTGACATTATTGACGCCCCCATAAAGGTGACATTACTGACACCAGCTCTGCAGCCTGCCCAGGCTCCCAAAAAGTTCCCTCAGCACTTATAAAAGGGATTTCTTATTCCCAGCTGCATCCCTGCACCCCACAAACTCCCCAAAAAACACAGGGCTGCCATCCCACGTTGCTGCTGGGGCTGATTTCATTTCCAGGCCTGAGGAACACTTGTCTTGCTCGGGCTGGTGAATAATTTATAATTTGCTTATGAGCAAATGCAGTGGGGAAGGGGAGGGAGAATAAATATATATTTATAAAATATGGAAAAAGCTAAAAAAAAAAAAAAATCATAATAATGCCCAAACCACCCCTGTAAACTGTTCCTTTGATCTAATCCAGAATAAATTATACATAATGGAGCTGGATGGGTTTGCTCGCCGCCAGCATGAATAAAAAACCAGAAAGCAGGAGAGCAAGCCAAATCATCTGAGCTAATAACAATGTGCTCGCTGGAGATGCTTCATCTGGGATTATTTTGCAGCAGCCTGCACAGATTTCCACGGAAAATAAAGCGATTTTTTAACTGGGGGGGTGCTGTGCAGGCAATGAGCTGTAGGAATGCTCCAGGATTCCTGGAGCAGCCAAGGAGATTTGTCTTTCTCATTCCTTGATTTCTTCCACTGAGGGATCTGGAGTCACCTTTGCTACAGGTGACAGGCAGATGTTTTTTCCAAGCTTCTGGAATTCCATTGATCCAACAAAAAAAAAAAATCATCTTTTTATTTACAAAGAAAATACACGGGAAAAATATTGAGAATTCCAGGTTATTTCCCCAATTGCCTTCACCCTTCCTCCTCTTCCTCCTCCCTCCCTCCTCCTTTTCCCTCTCTGATGGAGGTGGAGTGAGGCAGCTCCTCAGGACTGATGAATCCTGAAGAGCTCAGTGCTGGCTCCAGGGATGCAGATCCATCAGAAAACAAATCCATAAAGAATTCCCATCCAGCTCAGGAGCCAATTCCCATCCAGAGGCTCATGGAAAATCACTCCCATTCACAAATCCTGCTGCACTCCCGCACTGACTTCCTCAGGAGGAGGAAGGTATTGACCCAACAGCCAATACTCAAAAAAAAACCCCAACTATTCCCTCAGGGCTTGGCTTTAACATCCAATTCAAATTCCTACCGGAGCTCCCAACCCTTTGGAATGTGCAATTCCAGAGGCAGGGAATGAGCCGGGTGCTGCTGTGGCACTGGCCACAAACGCCTCCTCAAATTTACAGTCCTGCCATGAAATAAGAGAGAGAGGTGGCCAGTGGGAATGAGTTTGGGAAGAATTAAAAAATCCCTGAAGGTCTGAAGTTGGATGTGGCCTCTCCCAGCAGGGCCTCCAGAAAAAAAAAAAATATCATCCTGCTCTGGTTTATTTGGAAGAAAACCCCCAGTTTTTCCTGGTGGATGGTTATTTTGGGAGCAGGGGGATTCCCATCACCCATCCACACACCCCCGTTGTTGTGGGGCCGAGCTCAGGTTCGCTCCCTGCTCCGGGAGCTCCCCACAAGCTCCTCTCCCCCTGATCTCCTTCCAGAAAATTCACAGCCACGCCAAAACCTGACAAAACCCAACAAAACCCAACAAAAACCGGGGATGAGTGGAATGTTTAGGTGTGTGAAGTGATGCTGCACATCCACAGCTGCACGGGGGGAATGTGCTGCTGCACAGCTCCTTCAGCTGTGACCCCCTTTTCCAAACAGCCTGTTTTGTTTGTTTATCTGCTCGCAGTTCCCAGGGAAATCCACCTGCAGGGAATTCTCTTCCCTCCTCCCATCCCCGGATCCAGCAGCGAGGCTGAATCAGGGGAGGGATGGAAAAGAGTCGCTGCCTCCGTCGCTGGATCTCCGGAGCATCCAGAGGGCAGGAAAGGGGGAAAAAAACCATTTGGAATGATGCTTAATTCCTCTCTGTGCCTTTTTCAGAAGGGGTTTGAGCTACTCTCATCATTTTATAGTGGGTGGGAGACAAGTTTGGAGCTCACGACTTTGGGAAGAGGAGCGATGTAGGAAAAACTGCAGGAAAAACGAGTAGGAATAATGCAGGGATAATGGCTTTAAACTGCCAGAGGGCAGGATTAGGTGGAATATCGGGAAGAAATCCTTTCCAGGATCTGGATGGAGAAGCTGTGGCTGCCCCTGGATCCCTGGGAGTGTCCAAGGTTGAAGAAAGCTCGGAGCAACCTGGGCTAGAGGAAGGTGACCCTGCCCATGGATGGATTTTAAGTCCCTCCCAACCTTATCCATGACTTTGTAACAAGCTTTGTCCCATCTTCACCACACTTTGGGGGGACACCCACAACCCCAGAGCTGCCCAGATCCAAAGCAGTGCCCAAAACCTCTGTGGGAATGACCCAGACAGGGCTGGCCGTGCTCTGGGACAATCCAACAGCTAAAAAACCCCGAGCTGTGCCTTGGACCCACCCGGGGGAATTCCCACTCCCTTCACACCGAGGGAAGTGAAGAGCCAGGGATGTGTCACGAATCGGTGCCTGAGTGTGCTCCAAGGAAATCTCAGCTCTGAAGTCGGGGCTGGGAGGAAGAAAAAACTCCCCACGACTGAGAGGAGCTGCAGCGCCGGGGAGATCAATCCCAATTACAAAGCCAGTCACAAGGAGAGCGCTGCTCGGCGAGGTCACTTCAGGGTGCTCTGATTAGGGAAGTCTATTAGGGGAGAGGCTGGTAATGGATGAGAGGCTTCCACACGGGCTAATTAGGAACATCACTGCTCCCTGCCGGGGCCTTGCTCTGCTCCTGACTCCGCGTTTTCTTGGGGAAGCTGCAGATATTCCTGCAGCACCCGTGGGTAGAGCTGTGCCCGTCCTTTGTTCGTGTGTATCCTGATCAGCAGGAGATTGGCTTCCAAAATAGGGAGGGGTGAGAGCTTCTCGCTGCTGGGATCCTGAAAGCTGAGAATTTTGGGGTTTTCTGTGCTCACAGGCACTGACCCCCACAAGAGAACGCTGCATTTGTCTTGAGGCCTTAGAACAGGCTTTCAACACTGAGTGAGAGCACTGAGCTTGTGGGTGTGGAGTTTGGTTAGAGGTGTGTGATCCCACAGGGTGAAAAGCTTTGGGTTTAGGACTTTAGTATATAAAATAGACATGAGCCAAGATGGAAGACTTAGGGCATTGTCTGAGACTTTCTTTTTTACCTTCTTCTTCCTTCTTCTTCATAGGTTTAGGTGGTTTTCTGTAATTGGATGACAAAAATCCATGTTGCAGACCTTTAGTGGCCATCATTGGGTCAAAAACATCAATAATAGAGGTGTCACCTCGTTATTGGGTAAACAGTTCTTAAAAGACCTTAGGAAAAGTCAGTAGTGGCCATTTTTGCCACCTTTTTCTGGCAGCTGGTCAGAGCTCAGGGCTTGTGGGTCTGTAAATTCTCTGTAAATAGATGAGATATAATAAATCACCAAGTCCAAACTCAAATTTATGTTTCCTGTGTCTCATTCATCCTGACCTGGGCAAGAACAAGAAAAAAGAACCTTCACCATAACCCTCACTGCTTGTGGTGTGGCCTCATCACAACCAGCCCCTCCTGGCTTCATTCAGCCACATTTGGGGTTTTGCTTTCTTTAATTTGCTTTTTGACTTTGTAACAGCCTCAGTTTGGATTAAATGTGGTTTTCACCAAATTCCTTGATCCGTTGGGGAAAATGTGTCCCCAGCACCGGGTTGGCAGCAGCCAGCTCTGCTCCTTTGTGCCCTCATGCACCCCTGAGGTGGCTCCAGCCTGGAAAAGCAGGATGGATCAAGAGCTTTGGCTGAGTTCTTCACACAGGGAGGCCCCAGGGTGCAGCTGAGGTGGTGGCAGAGCTCAGTTTAACTCCCACACCCTCCTCAGAGCAGAGAGCACGGGGCAGGGATGGTTTCCAGGCTGAATTTGTGCCTCATGATGAGCTGCACTTGCTCTGTGTGCACGGGCTCAGCACGGGAACACCGTGGGAGCCACGGGCCAGGTTGCTGAGGACAAGGAATTGCATAACAGCAGCCCCAGCCTGCGCTGGATCAGCTTCCCCAGCTGGAATAAATCAAGAGACATCCATCGAGGTCAATCCTGGCCAATTGTATCCACTTAATCTTCTCTCGGGAAGCACCACTCAATCGATGTGCTGAGCTCCTGCCTCCTCCAGGGCCCACTCAAAGCCTCTTCCCAAAAGTGCTGGAATAGAAACCCCTCCTGCAGCGGCTCCTCTCGGAGTGCCTGAGCCTCAGCCCAGCTGGGGCAGAGCCAAGCTGCCCCAAAAATCAGATCTGGGACGGGCATCCAGTGAGAAACTGAACCAGCTGCCCCAAAAAACACCAGCTTCTTGCAGAGGGACACAGGATTTATTTTCCATTTTATTTGGCTGAAATGGCTGGGGGCTGGGGTGGAAGGAATGAACATCTGGGAAGGAGGGTTCTTGATAATTCATATTCCAGGATGGTCCTGCTCCCAGCCCCAGCAGGGTTCTCATATTTAATTAAAAGTTGTGAAATATTTATCTCTGTTAAGTGCTCTCCCTCCCCAGCCCCTTTCCCCATCTGAGAGCGAGGGGGATGGAGCAGGGCAGGGATATTCGTGTGGATCCTTCACAAACAGTGAAATAATCAACAAATTGGACGTTTAAGGCCGGGTTATTTGTTTTCTGGGGAACGTTTCCATCCCCATAAACTGCTACAGCAACTCCCAGATTTAAAGCAAAGCACAAAACAAAGAGGTGGGGAGTTTAGGGGTGTCCCCGGATAGAGGGGTGAGCACAGGCACTGCTCCCCATCCCCTCAGCACCCTCCTCCCCATCCCTGTTCCTGCCATCAGCTCCCAGCCCGGCTTCCATTAGAGGCTGACCCCGCTGCTTTGATGGAGACATCTTTCAAAGAATCCTAACCAGCCTTGTTGGATGTTTTATTCAGTTTTTATAAATGTTCCCTGCTCTGAAAGAGCAAATGAAGAGTTTGGGGCAGTGCCAGGGGGTCTCTTTTCTGTTTCTCCCGGCAGTAAATCAGCTTTCAAATTATGATTGCCATAAGGAAACACAATATTCAAAGGCGGGCCTCTCTCCCTTTTATCTCCCCTCTCCTCTTCCTTCTGCCGATTGCCCCTCTTTTAAATGCAGATCAGCCCTGGCCCTCCCCATCACTCCACACACTTTTGGGGAGGTGACAATTGGATTTTCACAAGCGGAGGATGGAGGGGCCTTTCTTTCTGCCCTCGCTTTTCCCATTTCTGGGCAGGATCCGCTGCAGAGAAAAGGCAGAGAAGGAGCAGAATTAAGGCTCTGGAGCATCACCTCGTGTGCCCGGCTCCACACACCTCCTGGAGAACAGAGATCACAAAAACAGACGGGGAAAAATCCAGGTGGCACGGCCGGGAAACTGCAGCAGGAGAGGATCCGACAGCAATCCCGGGGCTCAATCACAGCTTGAAAGAGAAAAGGTTGCTCCGAGGAGCGTTTTTAGATGGTTCACGAGGGGCTGGAGGGGTCACATTCCCAGGGGACATTAATTGACGCGGTGGCATTAAATCCCAGGCAGCTCCTGACGCCCGGAGCGCTGACCCGCTCACCCCAGCCTTTATTAAACGCAGCCTCGGGAGATGTGGCTGGCATGAAAAAGCACCGGAGATTTGCATGTGTAAAACTCCCTGGGAACAAATGGCTTTGGCTGGGGCGAAAGTTCACCCATCGGGACGGCCCGGGGGTGACGGGGGGAAGGTTTCAGCAGCGTCAGCGCTGGGCTCTGGTGCTGCCGGGGGTGAGGCAGGAGCAGGGCTGGGCTGATGGAGATGGGAACAGCCTCTCCTGGGAGCCCGGGATGCTGGGTGTCCCCTGGGCGAGAGGGGTTTGCCATGGGGCTGACACCAAAGGGAGCAAAGGAGTGACACTGTGTCCAGTTCTGGGCACCTCCAGTTTGGGAAGGACAGTGAGGGGCTGGAGAATGTCCTGAGGAGGCNGGGTTTGCCATGGGGCTGACACCAAAGGGAGCAAAGGAGTGACACTGTGTCCAGTTCTGGGCACCTCCAGTTTGGGAAGGACAGTGAGGGGCTGGAGAATGTCCTGAGGAGGCAACGAGGGGAGAGGGGCTGGAACACAAACCCTGTGAGGGGCTGGGACACAAACCCTGTGAGGAACAGCTGAGGGAGCTGGGGTTGTTCAACCTGGAGAAAAGGACACTCGGAGGTGACCTTGTCACTCTCTACAGCTCCCTAAAGGTGCCTGTGCTCAGGTGGGGTTGGGCTCTTTGTCCAGGCAGCTCTGACAGGAGAGGACACAGTGTCAAGCTGCTCCAGGGGAAATAAAAGTTTTTCACAGAAAGAGTGATAAAGTACTGGAATGGTCTGCCCAGGGGGGTGGTGGAGTCACCACCCCTGGATGTGTTAAAAAAGACTGGATGTGGCACCATGATCTAGCTGAGGTGTTGGGACACGGGCTGGACTTGATGGCCTTGGTCTCTTCCAACCCAGACATTCTGTGATTCTGTAACACTTCCACCTGCCTTGACCTTTTTGGGGCTGCAAAAGGCTTTGGTGACCCCTGCAAATGTCCCTTTTCCCCAGGCTGATCCAGCCCAGCTCCCTCTGGAGCTGGTGGCATCTGGAGTTTGTCTGGCAGGATCAGAGCCAGCTCCCAGCTCCTGGAAATCACTCCTGCAGCAGCCCCTCCATCAATCCCAGCCCCTGCACAGCCAATTGCTCTTTGTGTTCCCTCCCAAAGCGCTGCAGCACATGTACATACACAGAAAAACACAAACGGGGATAAATTACCTTCCAGGCAAAGCCTGAGGACTTTGAAATTGCTGAGGAATCAAAGCACATTCCAGGGGGGAAACGCGGTAAATTGGAAGGGGGAAAACGCTCAGAGAGGTTTTAATAAAAGCAGAGGCAGAGAGGGAGCTCAGAGCCCTTTCAAGATGTTTGTGAAGGGAGTGCCAGCACAGCCCTTGGGGGCACAGAGGAGTCAGTGCCCCCAGCCATTTTCCAGATGGATGTGGATGTCAAAGCCAGCTGAAATCGCCCATCCCATGGAGGGAGAGCACTCCGGGTGCCCTCCTGCATCTCTTTCTGATGTGTGAACTTTTGCCCCACCACCAAATCCATTTGTTCCGGGGAGTTTTATACATGCAGATCTCCAGTGCTTTTTCATCGTCTCTGCTGGAGAAGCAGAGATTCCCCAGCTCTGCTGTTCTCTGAGTGAGGCAGGAGCCAGCACTGGAATCAGCTGAGCAAGCCAAGGACAGCTCTTCCAGGTGGAGGAACAACAAAAAGGGTGTTTTCCAAATGAAAAATATAAATATAAAATGCAACCTCAGCCTTCTCCACTTCGGAGTGATGGGGTTTTGATGCGGGAAGCTGGAGGACAACCAGCAAGTGATGGAGAGGAGCAGGCTGGGGCTGAACTCCCCGTTGGGAGCACGGAGCCGTTCCCTGCCCTGGGATCAATCCACCCAACACCGCAGCCAGCGGGGCTGTCAAACTCTTGCTTTAATTCCTCACAACAGCCAGCCCAGATTAAAGACCTGCAGCCTCCTGGGCTCGTTTTGGGAGCCTCGGGAAGGGCCCTGGTGGCTTTGTCCCTGCCCACCCCGACAGCGTCACCACGGGGCTGTCACAGGCTGTGCTTTCACTGCAGAGCCAGCCTGCTGCTGCATTCCCCAGTCAGCCACAACGTTCTCCTGGCTGATCTTAGCCAGGCTGGAGTTGGGATGGAGATGGATGCGTGGATTGGAATGTGTGGAGATGTATCCTGAATGTGTCGCCGGGAGCGTTTCACGACGGGAAGGCTGCAGTGACTCCAGCAGTGTTTTTTCCCCAGCCTCAAATCTTGGCACACTTTTGGCTTTTCCCTCCCAAGGACCCGTTAGTCACTGCCCTGAATATAAACCAGCCCCAGCAGCCAGATCCCCGAGCCTTGCAAAGATCCCCCACATTGTAATTCCAAAATAACACCGCACTCCTTTAATGATCAATAGCAATTACTAAGTCATTTATATCCAATAAAGGCTCCAGCAGGAGGTCTGGGTGATGTATTACTGTATAAATTCACACTATGAAGCAGATTAACAAAGCATTATGAAAAGCAAGCTTATTATTTGCATGAACATGAGGCTCAAGAGCTAATTGAAGCAATCCAGCAAAATGTCAATGACTCCTTTTGTATATGAAATATTCATTAAAGGCAAGCACTTCTTCGTGAGCGATTGTTTATTTATACCTTTTCATTTGCATTCTGCTATAAAGCTGGCTGCCTTTCCATTAGGGCACAGCCAGCATCACTTTTCCTGGGAATCGCTGGGACTTGGAAATTGCCTCCTGTCTGCAGAGAGCAGGGGGGGATTTTTCTTAGGCAGTGGATGGATCAGGGCTGATGGAAAGGGAAGGGGAGCAGCTGCAGAAGTGATGAACGTCCTCGGGCTTCCTCACCCTCCCTCTGCCCTCTTCCCTCTTCCCTGGTGCTCTGGAATGGAGCTGCCTTTGGAGGAGCCTCGTTTGGACACTCCAATTATTTACAGCGAGACCTGGGGGAATTGCCAGTCCTTGTGGTGCATTTTCCCAGGGCATAAATTGATGTTTTCATATTTATTTTATTTTTTATTTCTCTATTTTACATTTATTAATGCTAACAAGCAGCGTTTTCCCTGCTGTGGGGTGAGGGACCCCCTTGCTCCCTCCAGGCCCTCCCCACAGGGATGGATCCACAGCTTTCCCCGGATTTCTGCCCACTCAGGATGCTGTGGGTGGCACCAGGAGGGTCTCTTGGCACCTCCCTGAGGCTGGCAGGGCACAGCCTTGAAAAGGAGCCGTTCCCTCTCCCCAAAACCGCTGGAAATGACTGGAAATAACTGGAAAAGGGTTTTGTTTCCATTCCTCTTGGCACCGTGTCCAAACACCAGGGCAGCAAGCTGTGATGGGGGTGCAGAGGGACAGCAAAGATCCCACAGATCCACAGGGAAAAACATCCCAAAAAAAGGGAAGAACTTGAGCCCCTCGTGTCCCAGGGAGGAGGGGCAGTGGGATCCCGGGACTCTGGGCACCCTTTGCCTGCTGCTTTCTCCAATTTAAACCCCAAATGAAGTTTTTTTCCCCAGCCCATCCATTTGCCAGGACAGCTCCTGGGCTAGAAATCAATGCAACACCGCGTCTTATTTGCTCTGCAGCCAGCTGAGCAAAACAATGTAGCACCAACAGAGACGCGAATCTCCCTCATTTGTCTTCCGCTAGAAAAATTTCAAGGCTGGAGCTTTTTTTTCCCCTGATTCTCTGGCAGGGCTGTCAGGAGGGTGACGTGTTAGGAACGGCTGGATGGGGGCTCAGGATTTGTTTTCTCGGTGATTTCCTCGGTCTAAACTGCGGCTTTACTCACACGAGTCCCCAGGCGCCAGAGACAAATGTTTGACCAAGTGCTTAGGGCGGGATGTGAGGATCAATCTTGGCTCCCTGCTCCGAGGGAGGCTGCGGGGGAGGTGGAACTGGAATTACACCGAGGGGGAAATGCCTCTGAAAGACCCCCGTGGGTGAGGATTGGCTCGTGGGACTCGGGGATTTGCTCCTCCGCAGCGCTGGAAGGTGCAGGGATGAATTTCCCTGGAGGAATGAGGCCCATTCCCTGCCCCTGAGCAGAGTTCTCCCTCTCCCTGCTGTACCTCACCCCAAAAAATCCCACTGGACAATCCCTTCCCGACAGCACCTTTTGGGGATTGCAGCCACAGGCATTTCTTGGGGTGTTTTGCTGCTCCCCCGAGCTCTGTTCCCATGGAGGGGTTGCCCAGACCCCATCCCACCCCTCAGCCAGCCGCAGAATCCATCAGGCTCTTAGCTGACCCTTCCCAAAGCTCTCAGCACTCCACCAAGAGCAGCAAAACCCCAAAGAAGCCCATCAGGGACCCCGGAATCCTCCCGGGTGGGAGCGGAGCCTCCAATTCCCAGGGAACACCAAAGCACAGCATTCCCATCCTGCCCCTCACAGCCTCTGCTGCTGCTGCCGCCGCTTTCCGAGCAGAGATTTCCACCAGCAGAGACTGGGCTGCATTTCTGGAAGATCCTGGTCGGCTCCAGAGGTTNGAGCGGAGCCTCCAATTCCCAGGGAACACCAAAGCACAGCATTCCCATCCTGCCCCTCACAGCCTCTGTGCTGCTGCTGCCGCTTTCCCAGCAGAGAATTCCAGCAGCAGAGACTGGGCTGAGTTTCTGGGAGCTCCTGGTCGGCTCCAGAGGTGGAACTCGGCAGGGCCTGAGGGAAAAATCCCTGTCCCGGCTGTGGGAGCCGAGCCCTGGGAGCGGCAGCCAGCGCTGGGATGCTCGGGATGAGCCTGGGAGGGGAAACGTGGGGGGAACATGCCCGAGAATGATCGGGATGAGCCCAAGGATGCTTGGGATGAGCCTGGAGGGAGGCAGGGGATAAGCCTGGGAGGGAATCTGCCCAATCATGCTCGGGATGAGCCTGGGAGGAGGCAGGGGATGAACCTGGCAGGGAAAACATGGGGGGAATCTTCCCAAGGATGGCCAAGCCCGAGGATTCGGGGCACCACGCTGTCCCCTGCATCACCAACTCATCTCACCCTGGGCTTTCCCGATGCTGTTCGAGGCACAGCCGTGGGAAGGGAAGGATTTGAAGAGCTGTCGGAGCGCCGGGAAACTGCTGACAAAGCGCGCTGGCTGCGCCCTTAATGGCTTTTAAATCACGGAGGTTCAACAGGGAAAAAAAAAAAATAAAACACGGCCCCTAATGTTTACTCACACTTGCGCGGCTCCTTATTTGCATATAATTGCTTCCTGTCACAACACTCCATCCAGAGCCTCTTAATCCCGGCGATCAGAGCAGCCCTGCGCAGGGAATAAATCCAGGAATGAATCCTGGGATGCCTCAGGGTCCTGTGGCCGAGCAGGGAGCGACAGGGACATCCCAGCTGGGGATTTGTGAGAGAGAGGAACACAGGGGGGGAAAAAAATAACTGAGAGAGGTGAAAACACGGGATTTGGATCGTTATTTATCAGTGCTGGGAATGCCGGGGACACTCACAGCTCCCTCCTGCAGCCCTTTTTTAAACCCTTTAACTCACAAACCCCGGCCAGAGCGAGTTGTAGAATGTTTTGGGAGGAAGAATCGCTCCCCAGAGCTGGGTTTGAGGTGGGACAGGGATGGCTCGGGACACCCAGGGTGTCCCAACAGCCCCGGGGACAGCGGGAAGGAGGCGCTGGCACTCCCCGAGCCTGTCCTACTTTTCCTGCTCATGCGATGATGCGCTCGCCATGCATTTTTTAAAAACCTCCGTCTGTCTGGAGGATTTAACTCCAGAGACACTTCCTGAGGACGATGCTGGGGATGTTGGAAAACATGATTTCCAGGGAGGGCCGAGAAGCAGCTGAAACCGGCCCTCTGTGCGTCTCTGGAGCTCTTAATTAGACAGGAATTAACACCCTGGGAAGCGTTTGATTCCTAACAAGGGTACAGCTCCCTTTCCCTGGGGTTTGCATCCCTTGGACTCCTCACATCATCCTCCAGCACACAGATCCGCTTCCCCACTTGTCCTGGCATCACCTGCCAGTGCAAGAAACCAAAAAAAAACTCTCTCCCCATCTTTTTTAATCAGCTTTTTGTAAGTTCTAAAAGGCCCCAGTGAGGTTTTTAGACCATTTCTCGAGTCAAGCTTTGAAGGCTTCTCTGCGTGTCGTCTCTTCCAGCGCTGCCCCGGTTCAGGGGAGGCTCTGCGTTCCCCAGACTCCGGCATTTCTCCCGACAGGCCACCGGAGATGCAGAGACCATGAAATTTTAACGGAGCTCTGCCTCTTCCAAGGCACGCTCCAGTCCGGGAGGAGGGCACGGTGGACGGGCTGAGACACAAAACAAGGGATCGGATTTCGGCTGCCGTGCTAGAGGAAGTCGAGACGAGCTAATGAAGCTCTTGGGGGAGGGGGGAAGCGCCCTATATTTTGTTTAATTCCACTTTATTTTCCTCTTTCCCCAGTCCCACGCTCTCCCCTCGCAGACGTCACTGCGGGCGAGCGCATGTGGCAGCTCCGATGATTTATTCAGGAGCCACATCAGCTCTGCCTTCCACTCCAGCGAGCAAAAATCTCAATATTTCATATGGAAATCTCCAGCTCCCTGTCCCTGTTTCTGCCTCTAGCTGCTGCTCCTCTCCGGGCTGCAAAGGCGAGGTGGGTGCAGAGCTCTGCTGCTGCTCCAAGGGTTTGGGGTTTTTTTTCCCCCGAGTTTCCTGGATGCTGTTGAGTCTCTCCCTCCTCTGCCCAGCAGTGTGACAGAGCCTGTGACAAAGCCGGGGTGGCACCGTGTCCCCTGCCAGTGCCACCAGCCCTGGCTGTGCCTGTGCTTCATCCATGAGCCTGGAATTCGCCAGGATTTACCTGTTAATGACCCTTTTTGTTCAGTCCCTGGAGATTTAAGAGTTCTCACCTTGAATTTTCCAGGATTTACCTGTTAATGACCCATTTTTTTCCATCCCTGGAGAGAGAAATTCCCTCCTGGAGATTCAAGAGTTCCCACCTTGAATTCACCAGGATTTACCTGTTTATGACCCCTTTTTTCAGTCCCTGGAGATTCAAGAGTTCCCACCTGGAATTCACCAGGATTTTTGTTTTTATTTCCATCCCTGGGTAGAGAAATTCCTTCCTGGAGCTGTAAAGGTGCTTCCTTCCAGAGCAGGTGCAAGGGATGAGGTTTTGTCTTTTCCTTCAAGGATTTGCTCTGTGCCTGGAAAACCACGCCTGGGATTGGGGGGATGCCAAAAGTTCTGCACTCCCAGAGCTTCCCGAGGCTGAGTGTCCCAGCCTGGGCTCTGGTGCCACCACCAGTGACACTTCCCTGGGCTGGTTTTGGGATTGGAAACGGCTCAGGGAGCAGCACATCTCTGATTCCTCCCAGGCAGAGGGTGAAAGTCTTAATTAATGTTATTCTCCACTCAATTCCATCATTCTCCATGAATGGTTTTAATCAGCCTCGCACACTTGGCAGCGGTGCTGCATTTCCAGGGATGAGCTGCCCTAAATCCACCCAAAATCTGGGAGGATAAATGGGACAGAGAGGCCGAGGGGTGCTGGGATGAGCTCTGAAAACCAGCCCAGAGCCTGGCCCTGCTGCTGCTGCTGGCCCAGATGGAGCAGAGGGGCTGAGACATTTCCCTTCTTGGGCTGAAATTTGGGGACTTTCCAATTCTGAGATCTGCAATAACCAGAAAATAAATCTCTTTTCCAAGCCCACCCCAAATCCTCGCTTCCTGCTCGGCACTTTTTAACCTTTTTGACCCCAAATTTGAGGGTTGGTTGGAATGGGGGATGTCAATCAGCTCCCTCAGAGCAGGAGGTCCACCCAACTGCTGTTATCCCATGGAATACCTCAGGGATGAGGGGGAGCAGCACGTGCAGGGGGTGAGGATGCTCTGGCAGCTGATTCCTGCTCTGCACTCCCATCCCACCGCATCCCACAGCATCCATCTGGAGCAGGGCCCACGGAGAGGGGGATGAGAGCCACCAGAAAGTGCTGGTTCAATTGGAGAGAATCAAGGAAACAACCCAGATGATAAATTCACTCCAAGAGGGGAGCTGGGGGGAAATTCACGTATTTTACTGCTCTCCCAACAACAAAAAACCAAAACCCATGAAACACAAACAAATCAAAGGGCTGGAAGTGCTTCCTGCCTGAGACACGACCTGACTGAACAAGAGGCTTTAATGTGGAGGGAGCTCCCAGGAGGATGAAACTGCTGATAATAAATTATTGAGAAATATTAGGTGTGGAACGGGCCCGACGCCAGATTGATTCCCAGCGACATCCGCCAGCAACAAATGGGGAAAATGCAAAAAAAACCCAAAACCCACTCAAAGCAAAGCTGAGAGTTTGAGCTGAGAAAAAAACAGCGTGAAAGCATCTCCCAAAGGCTGTTTTGGGGTGCAAAAAGGATCTGGGAGAGGTTTGGGATCATGGAGGATCTGCAAATCCACCGAGGGCAGCACCGATTTCCCTTTGGGTTCTCAGTTTGGCTGGAAAACTTTTGGGGTGCCAGTGGTGCCCTGCTCATCCTGGAGGCAGGAATATCCTGGGATCGACCCTGCCTGCTGGAAGGGAACAAAAGAGCCACACACAGCCATTAAAGGCAGCTCAATGGACTTCATTTAATATTTTTTTTCCTTGTTAATGCTATTAATCACCATAGGCACACGTCAGGAGCCTGCTGCATATTTAAACTGGGCCAGCAGCCAGTGATTTCTCCTGTGCAATTTCCTAATGTTAATAATGCTTCCATTAACCATATTCAGGGAATCTGCCATTTTTTGTCCTCTTCTGGCCCCTAATTTCTACTTTTAATTATGGCCCGGTGTCAGCCATTGAATGGGTCGTCTCATTTGAAGCATCTGCAAAGATTTCTTTTTAATAATGCAATTTCTCGGCTGTAATGGCCCTTTAACAGGAGTAATTAATGAATCACACACCCAGCCTGCTCTCAGAGGCTGCCCATCCATCCACAGCACGATTTGCTGGTGGAAAAGGTGCTCCAGACCCGGAGAGAGGCAGGAAAAATCCACCAGGGAGCTGTTGCTGCTGCCCCTTTCTTCAGGAGAGCAGAGCTGGGGGCTGCTAGGGCTGCAAAGGAGGGGTCTGAGGCCACTTTCACAACCCTAAACACTCCAAAAATTCAGTGTCAAGGAAAAGTGGTAGGTGGAAAAGTTCAGGAATGGCTCCTCAGAGCAGGATTTATCCCAGTTTTTGTGAGCCCATTGCTGATAGGACACAAGGAATTCCACCTGCCACTTCACCGCTGAGATTCTGCAGTAAAAACTGTCTGCCTTTCCCTCAGGGCTGAGAAAAACATGCAGGAAAACCAGAAATGTGCAGAGGGAAAGGCCTGGGGGGTTGGAGGGTGTGGGAGTGTGGGAGATGGGGCTGGGAGTTGTCAAATTCCCAGTGGGATCAGCCCCTCCTTCCCTGCTCCCCCCCTTCCTCTCCCACCACATGAGCTCATCAGAGCAGCTGAGGGATGAGCAGAGATGATGTGGGAGAAGGAATTAAACTTTAAAAGCTTTTTTGGGGGGAGTGAAAACCCCTGGGGAATGAGCCCAGGCTCGTGTTGTTGTTGTCACCAAAGCCACCAGGGAGGGGGACACCAACACCCCTGAGCTGCTGCTGGCCCAGTTCTGAGCCCCTGGAAATGCTGCCACAGCCCCTGGCAGCCCTGATCCTGGTGATGGGTGGGAAAACTCTGATAAAACATGGGGAAAA
>VWYE01009795.1:132791-170689 GCA_013398995.1 Alaudala cheleensis | reverse complement strand
CATGCACTGAGGCTGAGAGAACAGCTAGTCAGTAAAGTCCAGAAATGGAGTCCATAAAATTCAAGTGCTTATACTTATAAAATAGCAATGATGGTGTCTTTTCTAGGTACTGGAGATATGTGTTCTCTTTTTATATTTTGTCCCATAGTTGGTCTTTTTTTATGCTGGAGAGCAGTAGGGAAACTACAGCTGCAGGGTGAGATCTCTGAATTGTAGAGAGGAATCTCATCTTCAGCCCTTCTTGGCCTCCCCTAATGCTCAGACTGTGCCTGATTTCCTGCTGGATACCACCCAAAGGCTCCCTCGTGCCCTCCTTGAAGGTCAAAGTCACCAGAAAAGCCACAGGAATGTTCATCTGCTCCCTCAGCTGACAGCATGGATTGGCTCTTGCCTCTCCTCTGCCCTGTGGAACAGGATTTGTGTGTGCTCCTCTCTCTGTACAATGATTGCGGTGGGAAGCTCCAGGAGATGCCAGGAAGGGCAGCTCTGGCTGCTCCAGGACTCAAACACCTCTTTGGTCCAACACTAGGACTGGGACAGGCCTTATCTCTTTTCTTAAGTGCTTATTAAGGGAATTAGTGAGTGACATTCATTAGCAGCCATTCCATCTGCATTTCTTACATATGTCCTCACTAAAGAGCCAAAGAGAATAAGTTAGCCATATTACATTGACAAGGTTTAAAAGAAGTTTTCATGTGAAAAAAATATTTTTCTTTTTTGCATGTCCTCAACATCCTCCGAATTTTCTAAGTTTATATTTTGTGTTTAAGAGATTTGAAAATTCATGTTGTATTTTCCCTCATTTGCAACGAACCCACAAATTTAAAGGGAGAAAAGCTAGTTTAAATATTAAAAATGCTCCAGCATGGCTGAAACAAATGAAATCACAGCTTGCCCTGACAATTATCAGCAGGAGAAATAACTAGAGAAATGTAAATTCTCTTACTTGTACTCAATTTTTGGTTAAGACAGAGAAATAAGCAGACCATGACATTTTGTGTATATTTTAAAAGCATAATCATACTTCAAAATGAGAATATCTGTGTATGAATTCACATCAGATAGGTAATTAACCTTATGCCACAAAATATTTCAAATCTCCCTGTCCTTGAGAATTTACTGATGGCATATAAACTATTCACATCTTTTCTGAATAATTTATCCTGTCCTTCCATTATGTCAAATGAATTTATAATCTTGGATAATGAAGCATTCCTGAAAGTTAATATAGGGCTGCACCTCCTACCAAGTACAAGTCTGTGAAAACACTTTTTTTTCCCCCCATAGAACTTTATAAATTCTTTAAATGCACTCATCCCAGTAAGCCCAGGATCAGAGAGCTTGGGCTTGTGCAGGATTTGCTGATAGAAAACAAGGTAATTCCATTTATCTCAAAACAGCAAATCCTGTTTTTTCCCCAGTGTGAAGTCAGAAAACTAAGCCCAGAATATTTAAACTCCACCAGAGACATGAGGACCCTAACTTTATTTAGATGCATATTCTATCCCAATATTACCCTTCATGTCATGACATTTAATTAAGAAAGGTCATTTTTGTCCTCTTCAGAGCACTTGTAAATATTAAACTATGTTTCCCTTATGGAAAGGTTCTTCTGCACAAAGGGATTAACACCAGCCCAGTTAAGGTCACTTCAGCTAATTTTATGTTGAAGAAAAATGATCAGAGTGAGCTGCCTAAAATTAAATTGTCACAGGCAAGTTTGACTTTGTCCCTGTGCTTGATGACCTGTGAGTATTTAAACAGCCACATTTATGTCATTCTAGGACACAAAAATATGTGGTCAATAACTTCCATGTGATTATAAACCACAAGATAAGCAGCCCCCTTCTGTTATTTGCCTGTTATTGTTTGTAACAGTTCAATAAAGTTATAGGAAAGAAAATGCTGCTGGTTGTAGATTAGATCTTTTAAGATCAGAAAAGGAGGTGGGTACAGGTATTTTCTCTTGATTGTGGCAGTAGGAATTCATTCTCCCTGGAGGCTGCTGACAGGGTTTCTATGCCATGAAGGCAGAGCTCTTCCTTCCTCTCTGTCATTAATGGAAGTGCCCTTCAGCATCTTGTATTTGTCTGCTTGACTGCAAAGTTCACCCTTTCTGTTCAATTTGTCCTCACCCTTAATCTCATTAGGTGTGCAGTGTTCTCATCCTTCTCTTTCAAATAAGGAAGGTGTTTGCTCCCTCTCTGCATTTGTCACTTGCAGTGTCCTCCTGTGTGGCCTCAGGTCTGCTGTGCTGGGCACATCCTGTGGGTGAGGCACGAGCTGAGGGGAGCTCAGGCTTGTAGTAGGATAGGTAAAGAGTGTGGGGAAACAAAGAGTTGGTACCAAAGGTAATCTTGCCTCTGATGTATTGCAGCTGTGTTAATTATCCTAGAGTGGGAACAGCCTTGCTCTCCCAGCTCTGGGTGTGATAAAGAGGGAGCAGCTGGGAGGGGTTTGGTTGGGGTTGCAGCTCAGTTGGAGTCTCTGCTGCTGTGCTGTGAAGACCCAGGGACAAGAGGCAGTGCAAGGGACAGATAAGTTTGTGTGTTTTGACCATCTCAACTATCACAGTGACCACTGGGACATAGTGGGGGAGGTGGTGTTGGTGTAGCTGAGAGTGGCTGGTGAAAGCCACAGGGAGGTCCAGACCTGATTTTCTCCTATCAAGACACCTGGAATTAGGTGAGCCACCAACCAGCAATAATGGCAGATTGCTTGTGGTCTCTGACTCGTGTCGTGACCGCCTCGACAACGACACAGGTTGTGCCTTCATCCCCATGGGCATGGCAGGAAACAGATCATGCTGTGACATGCAGGGAGTTTGTCACTGCCTTTCACTGTCCCTTCCCAGAGCCTCTGAGTTCTCCAACAGTGCCTCTGCACAAAGGCAATGTGTGAGAGAAGGAGAGAGTGGCACCCAGTAATGACACAATGCAAAGGGAGCAGGGGTTTGGTGCCTGGCTCACCTCCTCCAGTGGGCAAAGGTGTCAAAGCTGTAAATATTTGCCAGGAGGACAGAAAAGGAGAAAATTGGAAATGCTGCTTCTGCTAAATAATGTCATATTTAAAGCCTGTATTTTAGGAGAAAATTGCCAGCAATGAGAAAGCTGCTATCCATTCTCAGTGTTCCCCATCTAGTGTAATAGCATTAAATGGGCTCCACTGACTGAACACACAACAGCACACAACAAAGGCTGATCTTTGCTCTTCCTTCAGCAGTACCTGCATTTTTGACTGTCCTGAGGCAAGAAAAGGGTTCAGGTACATCCCACATGGTACAATAAAGAACCACAGCCTTTTTTAGACACCCCTTCCCTGTTTTTTTTTTTAATTTCCCTTTTAGAACTAAGGAGCGACTGACAGGTTTAAAAGTGCACCTTCTGAAGCTCCAGGTCTCTAATTTTGTGATCTTTTCCTTTTCCCCCTGCCCATCCTGGAATTCCTGACACATCACACATATTGCAAAATTGCAAAAAATAACAGAAATTATTAATGTGATGGAAAAGTAATAAGGACAATAAAACTACATTCCTAAAAGCTGGAAGGCTTCCAAGGCAGGATAGGGAAAGGACTGATGCCCTACAAGAATGTGTCCCTCAAGTGACCCAACACTTCAGTACCCTGGTTAGAGCTTCCAGTGTGTAGGCCAGTGGGAGGAAGCTCCCAGGATGTGATTTAGAAACAAATGTTGAGCCAAATAAAATGTTTTTATTAAAAGTAGCATTTGGATTTCTGGGTAACTTAATGGGATTATTTTCTTTCCCCTACTCCTGAAGTTTTCTTCAATGATGAGTCTCAAAGGGAGGAAATTGGTGGTTGTTTAATGATTCTCCAGCATGTTGGTATTACAATGACATTTTAGGAATGCCCTGACTGAGATGGATGGATGGATGGATTGATAGATGGATCAAAAGATGAAAAGAAAGAGCCTTTCTCCAAGAAAAGAGTCTCTAGCAAGCTTTACATTTCAGTAACATTTGTGGCCAAAAGTGCTTTGAATGTATCATTAGGACTTTTCATATATTTCCAAATCACTCCATTTATTTCAGATGAAAATGGACCTGTGATATTTTTTTTTCTTCCGGGCAAGTCTTAGTCCTGCACCAAAAGGGTTTTGCTGTGAGCTGAAGATACCCCAGGCCATGAGTGTGCTCTGCTATTTTCCATGAAATTAAAGATTGCAGTCAGCTGTCAGACTTCTGTTTCCTATTTTACCAGAAGACATAATTCATCCTGGGAGCTGACTTAAAAGTGGAATTTCAGCAAGACCAGACAACTTGAATTTGAGGACATATGCTTTCCCTTTTGAAAAGGTCACTCTGTGCCTGGAACACAATCTCTCATTTCTGCACTTGTTTCTTTGCAGTTTGGGGAAGTGAAATATTCCACAGAAATTTTGGAAACAAGTCAGCTATATTCATTATCTATGGATATGCTGCTGTAATATTTTTTTTTTCTATCTGGTGAGAAACAATTAAACTTTTAAATAAATCCCTGGAATTATGGATCAGAGATGAATGTGAGGTATCTTGTACTGTCAGATTTTAGCTTTATTCCTCTTTTCCTTTATTCCTAGAGTATTTACCCATGGGTGAAAGTGATGGGGATGTTTCTTTTTCTTACATTTGTAGAATTAAATGATTTCTGAAAAGATACCTTGCAGCCTGATGGAGCTCCCTGGTGTGGGAAGATCCCAGCCTTTCCCCAACCCTCCCCAGAGACCCCAAGGACAGCCAAACTGCAGAGCTGTGTCCTGCAGAGCTGGCCCCAGGCACAGCCCCAAAATGCCTCCAGAGGGGAAGGCTCAGGGCATTCACTGCTGCCAGGGTCACTGTTCTGCCCTTAGAGAAAAACACCAATAATTACAACTTGTCATTTTTCCATGATCAAAGTGGCCAGGCTGGTGATTTGTAATAAAAATAACTGAAGAAGTCAAAGGCAGCATTTCAAAGTAATTTTTATGAAGGCAATAGATCAAGTGATCCAATCTTTGTAGCCACTTCAATAAATATAGGGTGGTGATTAGCAAATAAAACTGGGTAATTGTAGATTTCTGCTCAACTCAGTGTAATTTGCTGAAGTGTCTGTGTCAATCAAAATTATATTTAGATTGACACTGTGGGGATATGTAAAACCTATTTATTCTGAATAAATATTTAAAGAGATTATATAAGCAGTTATGTCCAAAGCTGAGGGATTTTCCCTGAAAAGATGAAGATTAGTTATTGATAATAGCCTAGCATAAAACTACTCATCTGGTTTGCTAGAATAGTGTAAGGATTAATAATTTTAGCCCCAGATTTTTGAAATGGAAAAATTCCTCCCTTCCATCCCAAATATTCAGTTCTGGATTTATTTGTTTCCACATTTCCAATGGCATTAGAAATACCCACTCAGGCTGTGGGATAAACATGGATTTCTGGAATGATAGCTGCAAGGTGTGGAGGACAGGCTGGGCATTTTCAGTCCAGGGCTCTGGAACAGCCAGTGCTAACAGAATCCTGTCATCTACAAAGTTAATAACTCCAGGCAATGGGATAAAAATAGTTTTAATCCAGCTTGACTTTCTCTAGGAACTTCCACAAAACCAGGATTTGAACAAAAACTGTAGATTTCAAAAACAATCCATTGGCAATGCAAGCTGTTTTGTTTTAAAATGTTATTTTCCATGGATGTACCAAACCTGCTTTTCAAGAGGGGATGTGGTAAATACTACTGGTATCAATGTGAACCCAAAATTTTAAATTTGGAAAGAAAGTTAATGAAACAAGAAATCTTGAGTTATCCCATTCTGCCAAAAACCTTGAATATTATCAGTACTGGAATTTTGTTATTTTAATATTGCCACAAATGCCAAAAACCCCAAACCCAGCCTGCTCCTCACTGGCTGTGAAATATTATCTCTTTTAAAGCCAAGGATGAGAGACTCCTTCTAGGAGCCTCCTGTCAAAAGCAGAAGTTTCCTGCTTTCAATCATTTCCCAGCCCTGGAGCTTGTAATGCTTGAAGTGAGTTTGTCTGGAGTTATTAATTTCCCCCAACTCTTTCAGGAGGAGGACTATCAACACTAGATGCATGTAAATGTATCATTTAACTAAGAAGCATAATGCATGCAAAATTTGGCCTTGAGTAAGTGATATCAAGTAGGTCACTTTAATCACTGACTTGGATGGGTTTTAGTTCCTTTCAAGTCTTTCTGACAAAATTTCAAGGCTTTGTAACAAGTGAAGAAAATGTATTTTCCATTGCAAAACTGGTGGTGACCCCTGATCCCTGCAGTTTGCTCTGACTCAAGCAGAGCACTGTTACTCCTCAATCCCCCACATCCCTGTTTTACTACTCCTGGGCACATTATTTTTTGATCCCATTTGTATGGAAATAACAAATGAAGGCTTTTTAGTGTTCTGGGTAGATGACATACCAAATTTCCAAGAATTTGGAAGTGCTGAGAATTCTGGATGCTCAATTCCTTTTAAAATTAATGACCTGTGTTCCCTGGCTGTTGTTTGCATCCAGAGCCTGCACCTGAAGCTGTTTCACAAGTATTCTCAGTATTATCACATCATTTCTCCTCCTTTTCGAGCAGCAGTGGAGCCTGCACCAGCAGTAATGGTCAGATTTCTGGTTTTTGAGCTGAAATTTCTCTTCCCTAGAAGCTCTAAATTCTATCACGCCTGCATTCCCATTCCCCTTCAGGAAGATCTTTAGGGTACACATTTATTTCTTATCTTTCTGAATTGAAGACACAGCAGTAAAAACATTTTAACTGCTTTTTAAGCAATATGTTAATTCACCCAGCTCCCTTTGATGGTTTGCACTTGTCTTAACAAGCACATAAAAACATCTGGTGAGAAAAAAAACCAAGAGAATGAACTAACAAACAGCATTGCATAATACTTCTCATTTACAACCAGATGAAACATGGCCTTTTATACCTAAGCTTTATATTTCTTTTACCACCTTTCATTTCATAGCTTTTTTGCATATGGAGAGGAATATGCCTGGTTTGTTTTTACAACTTTGTTGTTGGCTTTTCTGGTGTTTTGTGGACCACAGATGGAGAAATATTGGACTAGAAACTGTGTAACTACCCCAGCATCCCTCACCTACATGCAATTGTCTGTAAAATCTTAAAATTGCTCCACTTTTTTATGGGCTCTTGGAAGTCTATTTCCCCACTGCAAGTTGAAAATCCATAGAATTTTTAGTGGCATTCCATTGTGTTATTCCCAAAAGACTTTTGTTTAAAATCAAACAGATGCTTTGATTTATTTTTTCTTTTCTGTGCTCAAGATGACAACTTATTAGCACAATAAACTTCCTCTTTATGTGACTGTTCTGAGCTTTTTTTTCTTATCCCAAATGGACTCATTGCATTTAGATAACACACTTATTTACAACCCCACTAACACCATCTGCTCCTTTTAATGTACTTTTTTTTCTTGAAAGGTCTTAACACTTCAAAATGAATCTGTTATTGGGGCATGAAAAGGTTGATGGTTGTAAAAATTAAGAGCACTGGGAGAGAAGGCTCCTCTGGGGTGGGTCAGTCCCACCCCATCCTCTCTGCCTTAGGTGAAGACATCAGGCAATGTTATCCCTGGTACCTGAGGAGCTCCTGGAAAGGAAAATATTCACCATTAACCAACAGCCACTATTGCTTGAGACCAGAGGTCCAGCAGGTTTTCAGCCAGTCTGCTTGTCCCTGTTTGAGTACTGGGAGGCTTTGGGACATCTTGTCCATAGCCTTGCTAAGGAGAAAGAAAATCAGGTGTCCTGATCTCCTCAGAGTTTCACAACAGCTGGCCACACTGAGCAGGAACAGTGATCTCCTGGTAAATCCACACTGTTCCTCCTCATTGTCTTGTCCTTCATGTATTTGGCAGTGGCTTCTGTGAGGATGAGCTGCACTGCACAGTTCTGTCAAGGAACTGAGTTTATACTGCCCCACCTGCAGTTCCCTCTGCCTTTTGCTGAAGATGGTTTGCCACAGCTTTTCAAATGTGAACGTTACCTGCCACAAATCAAACAGATCAGCAGCAGCCTGTCCCAATCTCATGGATCATCCATGTCCTGTAAACCCCTAATCCCTGATCCTTGCCAGTCATGGGCAGTGCTCTCTGCCCCAGCCTCAGCACAAGGAAAGGAAGGGCTCCATGTCAATGTTTCGTGCTCTGAGTGCCACAGTTGGAAAGAAGTGCTGGGATTGAACAGCTGGGAGGACACAGATGGAGTAAAAAATGGCTGACAGCCATATCAACAAAGGATATGTGATATTTATTTTGGGTTGTTGATGTTGAAGACAAAGCAAATTGAAGTATTTGGGAATGAAGCAGATGGGATGGACGTGGCTTCCAGAAGCATGGGAAGAGGACAACATGTCACCAAATGCATGCATCAAGTCATGTGCCAGCAGAGATAACAAAAATAGATATTTACATTTGCAGGAACTCTGTAGCAGCTTTCTGCGAGGCGGAGAACAAAGCTCTTCTGTCAGCCATTGGTGGCTGAACGTGCTCTTCCTGGAACAATCTGTACTTGAAACTGCAGAGCTGGTGCTGGAAGTGAACTAATGGAGCTAATGAGAGCAATTACAAGCTCCACACTATTGTAATTCATGTCTTCCCAGAATCCATATGCTGCAGATGTGAAAGACACAAAGCTTTAGGATGCTTTGTGGATGAAGTGCAGTGCCTTCCCAGGCTTTGGGCCAGGTGTGCTGCAGCTCCTGCCACAGCAGCTCACAACCCCTCATTTCCCTCCTTCCCTTCCTCACCATCTCAC
The DNA here is from genome assembly GCA_013398995.1 of Alaudala cheleensis. Lineage (NCBI taxonomy): Eukaryota > Metazoa > Chordata > Aves > Passeriformes > Alaudidae > Alaudala > Alaudala cheleensis. The sequence goes on along the minus strand of VWYE01009795.1, from coordinate 161,903 downwards.
AGCCCCTCATTTCCCTCCTTCCCTTCCTCACCATCTCACAGCCCCTCATTTCCCACCTTCCCTTCCTCAGTGTCTCACAGCCCCTCATTTCCCTCCTTCCCTTCCTCAGTGTCTCACAGCTCCTCATTTCCCTCCTTCCCTTCCTCTCACCAACTCTCTCAATGCACACCCTGAGATCTTCCTCATGACTCAGTACACCATGGGACCTGTGCCTTGGCTAAGCTGCCAGGCTCTGTGACTGCAATAAAAAATTGCCATTTACCTCTGAAATCCATCAGGTTTCCATAAGAATGAGCACTCTACATTTCTTTAGATCACCTGTACCAGCTTCTCCCTGCTCAAAGAATACACATCACATCAAGAGCTCACAGCATTCAGTGTCAGCAATTCATCTGGTGAGAGAGAAAAAGAAGCCTGTTCCTTTTAAATTAAATGATCAGTGAGTATTTGCTCTAAGATTTAGTGAGTTGGGTTAGATAGGAAAGCTTTAATAGCCCAAGGTGAAAAATGGAGAGAAATTAGCTGGTTTACTGAATATGATGATAGGAGGGAAGCATATAATTAGATTGAATAGACATAAAACCACCTCTTTAAAACCTGCTCATTATTGTTTTAATACTTGGAATGTGCATTTGCCGTGGTGGTTGTGTGCAGCTCCTGCTAAATTATTGTTACAGCCAGGCTGTCATTCAGGTCCTTGGGTTTTGTTCTTGCTCCTTTTCCTGAGGAATTCTCTTTTTTATCTTTAAATACTTTCTTCCTAAAAAAAAAAAACAAAAAACAAAAAAACCAAAAAAACAGAAGCAAAGGGAAACTGAAAAAAAATCTTCTGTATTAGTCATAGAGGAATAATTCACCAAATTGCCCTTTTCTCCTATAATTGTATGATTTTTTATGGAAAAGCAAAAGCATGTTGAGGGATTGCTACAGGCTAATAGGAGGGGGATGTACAAGAATTTTTTGAAATGCTGTGAAAGTTACTTTTCAATTGTGACCAGCAGAAATTTAGAAAGTTATTAAGGAGCTTCATACTGAGCTGCACATTTTCTACTTAAGCTAAATGTAGCATTTACCAGAGAAAGTAATTTTCCTGTCTATTTGTATTCATTGTAATTATATATACCATGTTTTATGCTTTTGCTATACAAAGAGGTGTATTTTCCTCTAGGTATATTAACCATGACTACAGTACAAGAAAAATAATGGATTTTCTCTCTAATATTTTTATGAGCTACAGTCAAGCACATGTCATTGGGTTTGTAATCAAATTTATTGTGCTGTAGTGCCAAAGTGGCACTCAGAAAACTACCTTTGAGTAATTGATGAAAAATTAAGCCATTTCCCTAATATTTCAGATATAGGAATGTGCTTTTTGTTTCTCAAAAGTTGTCCAAACTTCAAAAACGTTTTTTCTTTCTTTTATTATGTTCCATTTCAGGCAAGTTAATGGGTGTTTTTCCAATTTTGTAAACAGTCACTTTGCATTTGTTAACATGATAGTCTTCAAGTCATTTGAATTACTTCACTGCAAACAGCTCCTAATGTTTTGAGGTCCAATTGCACAGCAGTCTGCAGTTAATAAAGCACAGCAGTGTGCAGCATGAGCCTCCCAGGATCACATCCATCTTCTCCTTTCTCTGCAAGGAATCACAGCTACACCTCGGTTGGGAAGAGCACTGGCTCTCCATCTTCCCAAGACAGACGTGTCAGTCTAAAAGGGATGCATGGAAAGCTCCCTGTGCTATTCAAACCAGCACATCTCTTAAGACAATAAAGTGTCTAAATCCCTGCATTATTAATGAGGTACCCAAAAGCCTTCTCTTTCCAAGCAGAGTGCTCCAGCGTTTAAACTTCTACTCCGAAATTACCAGGAGCACTGTAATGGTGCAGCTGGCTAGAAATGGAGGCAGGTTGCCCGTGGCAATGTCAGGGGGGATGGCATCAGGCTGAGGGTGCTGGCAGTAATCCGTGCTGACAGCTTCCCCCATTACTGCCTCTTCCCATTGCTCCAACAGCACTGCCCTGCTCCAAAAGCACAGCTCTGCACCAAGCCAGGCAAACAAGGCCTGGCCAAAAGAGCATTTTCTCCCTAATGCGACTTAAGTAACCAAGAGAGGCTTGTTGGTGTTTGTAGGCTGGGAATGTGCTGTATTCTGACACTCCAAGTGCCTTCCCTCTGTGCTGCTTTCAACAACTGGTTGAATTGTTGGAAAGATGAACAGTAGGTATAGCAAAATTTAGCAGGTAGCTTTAGAAACATGGGATAATCTATAAAAATCCTCCTTTTCAATGAGTCACTGTGTTTTGGAGGGACACCATTCCCAGTTGTGGTTCTCAGGAGCTGCAGCCCTGATTTAATTGTATTGACTAAAGATAAACCTCAGGTCTACATCTCACTCAGATGTGAGCTCCTCTCTGGTTACTGAGGTTTTTTATCTTTTTCCATGTAAGTCTCAAATACTTTATTGCCAGTGTTTATCTGCTTTGATATCCTGAATGTTAAAGTAATGGATTTCTAGGCTTCATCATATTAATCAATAGCAAAATGGTACATTCAGCTTCCTCATATTCAATTCCCATTTGATATTAACAACTGTAGGAAATGTAATGGTAAATATTCAATTCTGCACAAATATATTGAGAATGGGGTGCTCTTGGTAATTTGAAGAGAAAATTGTGGAAGGCAATAATAAAGCAATACTATTTAAATAAGGCCATAGCAAAATCAGCTCTTTCTTGTTTACATTTCACGAGTCAAATGAAGCAAAACCATCGGACTCTTATGTTTTGGGAGTTTGCTTCTTTTTAAATAACTAAGTAGTAGAAGTGTTATATAATACATTTAGACTAAGTACTGAGTAAAGTTTTAAAACTTGAAAGAAATATCTCATATAGGCATTTATTGTGCAATTTATCTCATCTGGTTTAAGAAATCGTCCTCAGGCTTTTCAGATTATAGTCTTATTAGCGTTATTGTAAATGCTGTAGCAAAGTCATTCTCAAGGTTCTGACAATAAAAGGAGAGCCTGGATGAGTAGAAAGGTTAGTTTCATGGAATGCTGTTGTCATGTCTTTATACTGGACATTAATGATCAAATCACTGGATAGATGCCCTGAAATGGAAGGTATTTTAGTGTCCTGTGAGATGGGATGGCACAGAGGAGGTGGTGTCCCTTTGTTGCACAGAACAGGACCTCACAAGGAATCCATACTCTTTGTGTCACATTTTCAGAAGTGCATTTCTGTGCCCCTTTTGGCTGGAATCGAGGCACAATCAAATTTCAGATTTATAATTAGAAATGGATTTTTTGGATTTATGTGACTTAGAGCTCTGGTTGGTGCACACCTTATGATTGACAACCCTAGTCAAGGAGACGAGATTGAAAAGGTCACCAAGTTATCCATCCTTTAACTCAGGGTGATAAATCCAGGCAATGACTGAAGGAGAGAAGTGGATGGGCTGGAGAAGCTTATCTCAGAGTTTGCTGTACTGTGCTTCCTGTCTAGGGGTACTGATAAGTTATAAATCACATGCTACAGAGAGGCTCCTCAGGTGATGTGAAGGTTATCTGTGCCAGCATTGGGGCATGTCTGCCAGAGCCTCCAAAAAGTCCCACAATGTGGAGGTGATCTTTGTATTGCAAACTGTGAGCCAGCACAGCTCATGGAAACCACTGAAATCTCCTACCCAGCCTTTTGCCCTGGGGTAACAAGCAAAAGCTCTTCCCAGGGGTTGGAGATCACCCTCATGTGCTGTTTGGTGAGGGTCTGACACAAGCCCCTGGCTGAACACTTGCTCAGCATGAAATCCAATGGTGGAACAGGAGGCCTGAGGCAGAGGAGGTGTGTGGTCACACCAGTGCACTAAGCACAGTGCTGCAGGTGCTCAGGAGCATGCCATGGGATTTCCTGTATCCACCAGAAGTCCTGCTGCTCCCATCCTGCCAGGGCTTTGCCCTTCACCACTTTCTGGGACACTCAGAGAACTTTGTGCTTGTTGCTGGGCTCTCTCTTGGCTTTGGCAGAAGATTCTACTTGTAGATCCAGGAGTTCTGGTTCTCTGCTGCTGCAGCACTTTCTCTGCCTCAAGAAAGGTGGAATTGGAGCTGTGGTGGTTTATGGAGGCTGGAGGAATGCTCATCTCTGGAGGAACAGCGAAATAGCATGTACATTTTGCATGATATTGAGTAAAATTAATTACAGCTAAGAATGTTCTACTCAGTTATGAGAAGGGATGGTCTTGGATCACAGGATAGAGATGAGAGCATTTATATGGCAGGCACAGGCAGCTGGGGAAAAGGGAAGGGTCAGAAGGGGAAGAAATGCTGCTCTAAAATATGAATATTTTATCTGTTTTACCTAAACTGTACCTTAGCCAAAAGCTCAGACAACAGAGTGTAAAAGAGAGAAGCACATCTCAAAATAAAAGGCTTTTAGTTCACTAAAACTGAATTTATTATGGGCTTGAGAAGCAGCTGAACTAGGAAAGTGCTGAATGGGCCTGCTAGGAAGCATAAAGCAGGAAAGTCTTCTTTCACTTATGATTCCATTTTGGTTGCCATCCACCTCCATCACGTTTATCCTCTCGAGAGCTCAGGCCAGGAGACCTCTTCCCTGGCACTGCCCTCCAGGCAGAGCTGCAACACAGATAACACCCAAACAGAGCTGTTTGTTCTCAGAGGAGTGACTGTTCCTGGAGGAATGCAGCAGTGAGGGGCAGCTGAGAGCAGGCATGGCTGGGGCTCACAGGGACATGGGGCTCTGATCACACACACTGCCTTCAGACTTCACACACTGACTTTAAAGATGGTTTGTCATCTGGTGTTTCCTGAGTTACCTGAGCCTCCTTCCACAATAATAACTTACAGATGGTGTAAATAGTGCTTGTTCATCCAGGCATTATTTTGTCTTCTCCTGTCAAGCCAACTTTTCCCACTTCTCACAGAGTCAGCTTGTACATTATGGTGTTAATGTCAGAGAAATGTAGGATTATGAGCACCAAACTATAGTCAAGGTGGCACCATTTAAAAAGAGAAAACTTGAAACTGCACCCATTGGTCTCATCACAGTCACAGCTTTTTAAAAACTAAATAATGGTTAAAATACACATCAACAGAAGGGTAAAGGTTAAACACACTTGAGATCTCCATTTTAATGCCTCTTTCCAATCCACTAATATGCCTTTGCAGGAGGAAAATGCCTGCAATACTTATTTATTTACATGTGTGTAGGTGGAAGGTGATTGCAATGTGTTGAGTCATGGCCAGGCAGAACAGCACCTACACATCTTTCCTCAACCTGGCCCTGCCCTTGAGATGAAAGACTTTCACCCCTCTGATTCTCAGAAGGAAAAGAAACCCCAGGTGCATCAAGCAAAGCAGGTGGTGGTGTTTTACTGTCCTGATTTGACTTGAAAGAGATGAAATTCAGAGCTGTGGCCAGAAAGGATCTTCTGCTGACCCCAGCTGGTTTTGGACCAGGCTCACTCTGTCGTTGATTATCCACCCTTGGCTGAAGGGTTTAGATCCTGGTTTACAGGTCTGTAAGTGTTCAAGGGATTTCAGGATCAGAGCAGCCAGTGCACAGTATGCACTGCATGTGTGATAAATCTGCCTGGCTGGTTTCACTGGGACCTGTGAAACCCCACAGCTCCTCCTTGGGGTGCAGTGCAGTGCTGCTGGCCCCAACAGCTCTTTGGGGAGCCTTGGGAAGGAGCAGCACTTCTGGAGAACTTGCCTGTCCAAAGGTTGAATGTCTGCTTGGAAATGCAATGCTCTGGCCATTTTACTAAGAGCCAGAATTCAAAATAAAATTCTTTTAATAGATCCTGTTGGAGGATCCATTTACATTCACCAATGTTTCATGTAGCTCCATAAATAGTCCACATGCAGAAACAAATCAAGAACATATTTATGGTTCTCTCTTTACTCAGTTTTCCCATCCTCCCTCTCCCTGACCTTTCCTTTCAGGGGATTTGGCAGATTAACCTCATCAATAAACTCAATGTGTATTGAGGCCCTGTGTGCTCAGAATGGCTATTCCAGTTTCATCAGCCCATCCAGTAAGATGTCATTGCCTCTCCATTGCCATTATAAATTCCATGTCACTTTATATTGTGTTCTCCTTCATGCAGATCATCTCTTCCTACATCCCTCTTTCTAGAATTAACTAGGTACAACGGTGTGTGTATATGTAATATGAAAAATAATTGATTTAAAATATTTATAAAAAGTTTTATGGTCCACCAGTCAGCAATTAAATATGTGCAACTTAAAGATTGTTTCTTCATGAAATCAGAATTATCAGATGAGAAGAGGAGCTACCTAGGGTCAGACTGAAACCATGTGAATAAAGAAAATATTCTTGTGCCAGCCCTTCCCTTGTAGTAACACCCAGCATTGGTTCTCTGTAGTACTTTGGCTCCAGCCATGGCTCAGCCTTTCCACAGGTTTGAAACTACATTTTTCTCACAGTTATAATCCATATAATCCTTCTATGTGAGCTTAGATAGGAGTTAAATTAGCAGCTGAGTATTGTCAGTGGAAAATTGGTTTGCAGAATTCTACACAGAGACTCTGCTCACTTTGGGGTCAGCAGCAGGTTCATGGCAAGACAATCAGCACAGAGGGGTCAGGGATATTAACTGTAACCAGGTTTCCATTTCCTCAATGAGTCTGGTTTTTCACCTTGTATTAAATTGAGAAAACCATGAAACACTACTCAGTATTTACCTTTCAACTTCATTGAACAAATATTGGAATGCTGGAAATAAAAACTTTCATATCATAAGTAAGGCTCTTCATATTCTTTCTTTAAAAAAATCAAAGACCTCAAATAACTCTTTAATAATACAATAGTACTACAGCTAGGAATTAAAAGCATGCAAACTTCCAATCAGCTCATCTGTTCCCTTATGGCAAACAGCATAAATATTTTGGAGGTCTCAAATATGCTTTTATCACTTGCAAGGTAGGAAATAATTCTGCAGAAGTCATCAAATACAGAAATTATACTTCTGTAAATGGAGCTCTTGTATCACTGTAAGTATGCTGTGTCTAACTTGCTGGGATGTCTTTGCCATGAGCATTTACACAATTCCTGGTCTATTTAGGAACTTTAATTTTTTTTGGCCACTGTTTATATAGCTGAAGATAACATTCAACTTCCCATGTGAGATCCGTGGTATGTGATACTACAAGAAATGCTGATTTAAGAGAAGTAATGGTGTTAGAAGCAAATAACTATTTTTTTTTAAATAATTATAATTGGATTACAAAGCAGCATGAATCAACTCTTCACTGTGACGACTTTTCTCCTTGGAGGGTAACTGAGACTGGCTGTTTGTAGAGGTTGTAACAACTACAATAACCAGGTTTGTGGTGCAAGTGTAGGCAGCAAAGCAATTTCTAGGGAGAGCACAGAAACACCAACCCCTCACACTGGCCCTTTGCATTCAGGGCAGCTCTGTGTGAGGTGTGGGGCAGTGGGGAACCTGTTCTGTTCGAGCACAGAGCACAGCCCAAGGTCTGCAGGGCAGTGGTAAAATCCTGTCCTGTCAGTGGCAAGGACTCAGCACAGGGCTGTGGTGCAACACACACAGTGGAGAGGAGGAAAGATTGCAGCTGTGCCTGCGACCCTCGATGGCACAGCAATAAACTAGACTGGAATATTAACTCTGAGCTTTGAGATCCCTTCAACTTCAGGGGGCTTAGGGAAGCTCTGGCCTCCCTGCCCAGCTGTATTGCATCCTCTGTGAAACACAACAGATCCAAAATAATCTTTCATGGTCTGGCAGATTTAATTTCTAAAAGCTAAGGAGCAGAGATGCTTCTGAAAGCTCATTCTGCGTGCATCCTAAATTCATGGATTTTCAGAGTCAGGCTGAGAGGTTCCTGTGGCATTTAGAGTGGCTGTAATTCAAAGTGTTTGTAGTACCAGCCCTCGGGAGTCAAAGCACACAGCACGCCTAACTCACACCTGCAGAGAACATTTCAAAGTGCCTGCCTCCAATTGCTTCCCATTCCCACTGGCTTGGTGGATTTGATGTTGTTCTTTGTTGTCACATCAGTTTTGCTCCCTCATCTCCCTGTCTCTGTGGAGCTCTGATGTGCACGTGGCAGAAACGGCCTCTGCTTTGATTCCAAACAGGATCAGTGGCAATACAGCACATTTCAGTCTGGAGCAGGAAAGGGAAAAGAGACAAGAGAGAAAAAGAGAAAGCTGAGGTTGTTGGGAGGAAGTGGGCGACCTGGATTATAGCTGGTTATAAAAAGCAGCTCTGTGTGGGCTGGATGTGACTCTGCAGCAGATTAATGCTCTGCCAGGTTCCCTCTGCAGGTGGCTGGAGGAGTTTGTGTGGCTGACAGGGCCTCCCAGTCCCCACCTTGCCGGGTTCTCCAGGTGCTCTTGTCCCTGTCAGATGGGCTCCATTCAAATTCAGAGTTTCTGTGCTACAAGTGCCTTCCATCCACACCTGACCCACGGGAAGCTGGCACCCCACACTGCACCCACACTTCCCTCCTGCAGGTCTCTAGTCACTCTGACCTCAATTTCTTTTGCAGCGTTACTTCTTTCCTTCAGTCAGTTTTTCTGCTGGATGAAATGTCAGCAGATAACATCCTTGCTACTCCATAATTTAATAGTGCCAAATATGGGTTGGAGCCTGACTCAACATCCTCTTCCAGTAGACAGCTTGATATTTTGATAATATTTGCCTATAACACCCTACACTGGGGACTGGCAAGTACAAGAAACATGACTTCAGATACATTAATATCTCACAGCCCTCCCCACATTGTTTGTGTCAGCTGTCAGAGGTTGTGTCCCTGTTGCATTCCTTTCTCCTGGCCCAAAGGGAGGGGTGGCTGTGCTCAGGACACCCCTCTGTTTCTCTCCCAGGGAGCCCCTGCTTGTCCCCAGTTGCTGATTTTCCACATCCACGCAGCCACCTGAGTTTCAAGTGCTTTTCCTTGATGCTGGTATTACCTTGGCTCCTGGTGAGATAATAGCAGTGGCTGAGGCAACTTGTCTTCTTCAGACAATTTTTTTTTTATATCCTTCTGAGAGGAGCCACATAGCAGAAAGATAAGCAAAGAAGATCTTCTAATATTGCTGGATTATGGTTAATCAAGAAAGAAAACTTGGAGAATACCATTCATCCAGCAAGAAGCATGTCTTCCAAAATCCCTGTTTTTCAGACCAGGTTGTTCTGAGGATCAGAAATGAAAACTAAGAGATGCAATTTTCCAGAGTTGTGAGAAAGCTTTTAGAGAATCAGTTTCTCCAAAGCCACAGTGATCCCTTTTCACTGGAATTTGTCCCTTCTGCAGTAGAAATGGATACTCTTGGTTGGATGTGTTGTCAGCTCTGGAGAATAGGTACACTGTACTTTGAGAAAAAAAAGGTAATAAAAAATCAAAAGCTGTTTTAAAGAGTGCTTTACCTTTAAGGAACATTTTCCAATGGATTTGGCCTCCACATTCCAGCCCAGGGACAACCCTACTGAAGTCTTTACACTCTTTGCTATAACTCTGAATGTCACATGGATTGTTGTATCACCTGCCAATGGTATCAATAATGCTGCTGCTCATGGGATTCTGATTAATTCCTGACACTGCCTTTAGAAATCAAGCAGTAAATGTGCTGCCCTGAAACCTAACCAGACCTAAACATTTTGTAGCCATTAAATCCCATTCATACACTTAGTGAAAAACACAGGTTCAAATTGAAGTTTTTGCCTGTGAAGCTCCTGGTTTGCATGGAAGGATGAGCAGTGGGGCTGTGGGACACGGGGGGATGGAGCAGGACCTCAGGTGTGTGTTCAGAGGCTTCTCAAAGCAGAGGCACCCCAGTGGATCCCTTTGGGACAGCTCCTGCAGAGCCCCTCTTGTCCTGGGGCTGCAGCAGCCAGGAGGGCACAGCCCACCCAGCCCTGGCAAAGCACTTTTCTCCCTTGCAGCCCATGGGATACAGCAAAAGCTTTGACTCTTGGAAGGGCTCCTGAGGAAGCTGTGGTTCCATGGAAAGCAGGTGCTCTCACTGGAGTGTTATTTATATTTTCTAAATCAACAAGGAACTAAATGGAGTTGGTTACACACCAACACACGTTTATGGAGCACAAGTGCTGACACAGAACACAGTACCTCTGAGAAAGTGAATTGTAAACTGCTAATCCCTCTGTCTCTTGTGCATGAGACTACATTTCTTGCAAGAGGCAGTTTGACCTGAAACTTGACCTGTCTTCCTAAGAAATTAGTTCAATCAATAATTGCTCTCTACTTAGTGACCAAAGGAAAACAGTGGAACTTGCAAAGCTGCTTTGAAATTAATTTCCAGTGAGGTAAAAGCTCATCTTAAAAATTGGAATTTCTCTCTGATTACTACTGCAGGTAGATTAAAAATCTCTCCTGGTGAGATTGTAGCAACTTGTCACAGCAAAGATCTTAATGATATTATTTTTCCCTTGCAATACTAGTGATTGGGATAAAACTCCAGCACTTTAATCATTAAGATATGCACTATAAGTGTTAATTGAGATTAGAATTATGTCTATGTTCAGAGCAGCTCCCTCTGAAATGACCTTGGCCCTCATCCCTGGTGCACAACACTACAAGTTTGTTCCTGTTTCAATATTTAAATAGACACAAGGCTAATGTCATTTGAGGATTTGGTCTGCTGCAACCCTTCAAGCAGCAATTTGTGGCAGAAATGGTAAGATAAAGAGGTTCTGCAGAGGTCAGTGGCTGGCCACCAGCTTGTGTGGCTGTGCAGGGCTGCAGGAAGCAGTGCTGGCTGCCCTGCTGGATGGAGCTGCTGGGATGGGCTGCAGTTCCCCTCTGGAGCAGGGAAGGTGCAGGCAAGGCATGGAATTTGTCTCTCAGTGACAAGTAAGTGATTAGGATCCTTTGCTGCCATTCAAATCCTCAAAGTCCCATTTAAATGAACGTTCTTACCATGGATTAACCACATGAAATCCACTTCAGGCAATAGCAGGATGCTGTGCTGCCAGGACGATTCCTGTCACTTAACTTGTGCTTCCCCTCTCCTGCAAAGCCCCTCTTTGTGCTGTAAATGCAGCCTAAAAGACATCTGCATATCCATGTAAGTGAAGTTGCTCATACAGAGCATAAATGTCAAGGAATCTCTGCTCCCAGTAAAATCTCTCAACCATTACAGGATTTGCTTCAATGACAGACTTTATGTGAATGGAAGATGATATATTTATGTTTCAGTGTAGCTGAGCACTTCTTAAAGAGGAAGTTGTGAAGCATGCCAGATTATTTACCAAGGGACTGCAAATGTCACTGGCTGCAATTATGTGAGTTCAGAGAAGGAAAAATGAACCTGTGCTGTCAGTTTAGCCAAAACCCATGTTCCCAGCTCTGTGCCACACACTTCATGTGGAAACTGGAAACAATTGTACCAAGGAATAAATAGGCAAATGATCCAACATGGAAGAGCTGATAACCAGGAGGAGCCTTCTCTGAGAAATGGACTAACAGTTTCCCTGGTGAGCACTGGGTCAAATACTCATTTTGATTTTGCTCTAGAGCCACATTGTGAACCAGGTCACTCCTCTGTGTAATGCATCGATCCAAAAAGTGAGAGGGCTGAGCCCAGCTCTTTCTTGTCATCAAACAGCTGCTCAGCATTGGCAGAACCCACCCCACATTTGCCTGGCAAAGGCCAGGGTGTTTTCTCTTGAACCCTACTTGCTCCTGGCAACTGGCACACAGGAAATGAGAAAAACCCAGAAATCTCCCATGTGCTCTGCTCTCCTACCCAGACAAGCAGTGTTTAGTGGCTTAATCACAGATGCCCTTCACTGGTGGCACAGTCACCTTTGGAGAAGTGTTAATCTTTGGGAGCTGGGAGAATTTAATGCCAAAAGTTAACAGGCTGCTTGGACAATGCTCACTGGTTCCGTGCTTGTAGCCTGAGGCAGCTTTCCTGAGACACAATAATCCTCTGCACTAAAAACTTTTCTCTCCCAGAAGGTGCCATAGCAGCTACTACAAACTTTGCTAAAACTAAAGCTGATTTGGAAAAGAGCATAAATTACTGTGTTTTGCAGGACCAGTTAATAGATATCAACTAGTAATGGTTAAATCTTTCTAACTCATGTAGTTAAAAATATAGAGAGTTTTAAGTCTATACATTCTTATCACTATCTGGGGTGTCCTAAATGTGCATCTTTCAAGTCCATAAATATCTCAGAATCACTAGAGAGAAAACACTGAGTGTGCTGATGGATTTTCTTTTGACTCTTTAATGAAGCTAATAGACTCGTAAAAAGCATTTGGTAAGGTGGGTGAGGGAGGGAGGAAGAGATTCTAAAAAAGCTTTTAGAAATCTACAGTCTTCAGAGTTTTTCCCTGAGGTGCTTGGAGATTTCCTCTGTTCAGAATCACACTGTGGAAAGGGCATCAACAAAGCAGAGAGCATCAGCAAACAGATGAAAGGCAGTGCACAAAGTAATGTCAGCACAACTTGTGAGCATTCCCCTGGACTTCAGTTCATGTCTGTATTACTGCAACGATTTCAAAGGTTTCCATTAGTTTTTGGTGGCTTCACATGCAGCATTTTCAATTAAGAAACAAATCAACAAAGCAAGCAAACAAGAAACCTCCCACACAAAACCAAAAACTTCAGCTTCTTCTCTGTTTTAGGGTTTGTGCTGTGTTGTGGCAGCAGCCCAAATTGGAGGGGGTGGCAGAGGCAGAGGCTCCCAGGGCTGCTGCCCTCACCCTTCTGTAGCAACCCTGCAGGGCTGAAGCTGCCACAGCTGTGTGTGACATGGACATCTGAGAGCAGAGCGGGCAGGGGAGGGAAAGAAAAGAACAAAGGTGGGGGGGAAATAAACTAAAGAAGTCCCCCAGAGATTCTGTCTGCTCCCTTTAGAATTGGGAAAAAGAGAATCAGCACANGTGCTCCCTCACTGCAGCTCTGTTTGTGAGTGGGCTCGGTTGGGTCGCTGCTGTTCAACTTCCTGCATCAACACATCAAAGCTGTTTTGGAAACAGCCTCATTGGTTCAATTACCGTAATAGCAGTTAAAACATGCTCTGAGCATGGCAGGAATGGTGATGAATGAGGCAGAGAATGACTCCCCTCTCTGTGTTAGCAATGCAGATTTGAGTAGAACAGTCAAAGAGGTGAATGCATTATTGTGCCTCTCACCCATCTCATTCCTTCCATCCTCCCCTGTTTTCATTAGGATAATCTGTGTTGCTGTACTGCAGATCACTCTGCTGCTGGATGTGCTGCTCCTGCATGGTTATTTGGTTTGCTCTCTGTGTTTCAGTGTATCCAACACACACAGCTTGGTGTGCTGGAGCTGTACAAGTTATCAGTCTTTCACACCTCTCTGTTATTTTTTCAATACAGTCTGAAATCTTCTAAATTAATATTCCCTTTCTTGCTTTGTTGTTTCTTCCCTTTAATTCTTTTTGAAAGAAGCAAACAAATGAAAATAGCACCGGAGAAATCTTTAATTCAGTGTTTCAGTTACTCATGACTAATTTCTGTTCCAAACATCCCAGCAACTGACTTTCATTTATTATCCACAGGTACCTGTGGATATGCACAATATCCCTAAAACAATTTCATCTCCAAACACTGCAAGCCTTGCCTTTCCTGATTTCCTGTTATCTGATCCTTGAATTACAGTTATGCCAGGGAAGTGGAACTGAGCAGATGATGGGTACTTAAAAACTACTAATTTGAAAGCATCTGACAAACTGCCACACAAGAGACTAATGGCTGAAGCAAACACTCATGAATGGTAAAATTACTCTTAACTGGACTCCAATCCAGGATGAGAAATCAGAGTTCTCAGAGGAGAGAAGCCTTTCAGCAAACAATATTTGGGTTTGTCAGAGATTCCTTAGCAAAACCTGGACATCCCTTTGTGTCCCCAGACAAAGCCTGAGTACGTTTGTTCATGTGGCCATTGCAGAATCATGATCTCCTCCGGGGCAGCCAGCACTGCTCTGCCTGGCCTGGCCATGAGGCCGTGGGGAAGGAGCTGTGGCTGCTGCAATCCCACAGCCGTGCCCAGGGCACTGCCAAAGGGCTCCCAGAGGGCTCCCAAAGGGCCGGGTTACAGCAGGACTCACAGACACACCTCTGTGGGTTACAGCAGGACACACAGACACACCTCAGTGCACTGCTGGGTTACAGCAGGACTCACAGACACCTCTGTGCACTGCTGGGCTGGGTCACAGCAGGACTCACAGACACACCTCTCTGCACTGCTGGATTACAGCAGGACCGACAGACACACCTCTGTGCTTTGCTGGGTCACAGCAGGACTGACAGACACAGCTCCCTGCACTGCTGGGTTACAGCAGGACTCACAGACACCTCTGTGCACTGCTGGGCTGGGTCACAGCAGGACTGACAGACACACCTCTGTGGGTCACAGCAGGACTGACAGACACACCTCTGTGGGTCACAGCAGGACTCACAGACACCTCTGTGGGTCACAGCAGGACTCACAGACACCTCCCTGTCCCTGCAGCAGGCACCAGCACAGAGGGTGCCCGGCTGCCCCAGCCCAGAGCAGTGCCAAGGACTCAGAGTACTGGCACAGAGCTGTGGCCTTCAGCCAAGGATCTGTTGGCCAGATCCATCAGATTCAGAGCTGTATGGGAGTCTCCTGTCTTTTCTCTCCTCTTTTTGTGTGCACAGGAAGTTACAAATGCCAGCAATGGGTGTCATGTAGATCTCACCTGTGACCTGAAGGGTTCATTACAGCCTCTGCCAGGGCCTTCACTGGGAATCGCACAGTGCCAGGCACACACAGGGCAGAGTTATCTTCCCCTTTCTATTTGCCAGCAGTGTGATAGAGCCACCAGGGGCTCTTCTCTGGTAATTTTGGGAGGTAAACAAGGGCTTCCTGCTGAGTTTTCACAACAGTATATGACAGCCATTTCTCTGCTGTCTTCTAGGCTTACATGCTTGCCTGTGTCTGGAGTGAGAAAAGGTCCCAGTGCTGACCAAGATGAGATTTCTCTCCTGAGCAATTAGACTGCTGCTAATTACCTGTGCAGGGAGGAAGGCTTGGTCTGTTTCTGGGATGCTGCCAAACCTGAGTTAAAGTCATAGCAAGGAAGACAGTCCATGATGTAAAACACTGCTGGCATGCATAACTCCCAGCAGTTCATTTAAAAAATCAGAAGGTTTGAAGTCTGTGAGAATATGATAGAGAAGAGACAAAATTCCCTTTCAAAGGTTCCTGAGAAAAGAGTTCCTGTTTTTTCAGTCAGCCCTCCAGATGCCTTTGCTATAGATTATGCAGGAGGTGTGTGCACAGGATGTAGCTTTGATGGTAAAGTAGTGACTTACTTAGATCCTCCACTGTTGTCCCTGCATAATACACAAAATGTAAAAACCTTTTGGGTTGAAAATGACACCCTTGAGCATTAATTTTACCAGGGCTGTGAACAGCTCTTGTATCAGGTTATGTAAACTTCCCTCCATCATGTAAAGATGTCATTTGCAAAGAATCCAATAGCTGTTTCTGGGCATGTTTAGAACCACATTTCTAAAGATTATTCTATGTAATGACCCTTAAAGATCAATTTACATTGAAATAAACTGAGATTACATTTCTGTTCTTGTGTTATGAGCAGCTCTCAGTTCCATGGTGAATGATGGCAGCTGCCATTTGACATCTCAGTGTAAGATCTGACTTGTAACCTCTTCATCTATTCCAGTGAAAGGCAGTTTATTGCAACCTACTGCTGATCAGAATTATTTTTATTTCAGCCATCTGAAGTACTAAAGCAGATTTCTAAGCATGAATTCAACTTATCCAAAGTCTGCTCACCTGTGACAGTAAGAACAGCAGGCACCTTGGTCTTTGGTGTGGGTTCCCTGAATTATTGATGTTTTCCTACCTTGGTATGCAGACTGCTTCTCCACTGGGACTGTGGATGATGCTCAACACCTAACCCTCCTAATCTACTGCAAGTTAACTCCTTTTCTCCAGGAACTGTACAAAAGATGCCTCTATAAATTGTAATTGTTTTGACCAAATAAGCCAAACCCCACTAAAGCAAACAGATTTAGCTGAGAATAAAGGTACAAAGCTGGGATACCACGAAGTTTGGATTTAAAATCTTGCTCCATACAAACTGACTATAGCATAGAGAACTAATATATAACTAATATAACTAATTCATGGATGTTTCTGATTTAAAATATGCCCTTTATAAATGTCTTTAAATGTGCCTTTGAAAAAGCAAGGTTTGCTCTAAACCAGCATCATTCTGAAGATGCTGTGACACTTCAGACAGCAGGTTTTATACATGTTGGAAGACATACCAGTGGCTCACCACTTTGAATTTCTGTTCAGGTTATTAGTCATAACTAATCTCATATTTTATAGAATTGTTTCCTGATTCCTTTTCAACACTGAACAATTTGATTAAGTCCAATGAATGGATCTTTTGGGATTCTTTATAAGTGAGCATAAAAGGAAACAAAAAGGTGTTTTGGCAACAATCTCTTTGAAGTTAATTTATCTAGAGAAGAAAAATTTATTTGATAATCATCTACTGCAAAATTACAAACTATTACAGAATTGCATAAAATGTCTGCTGTACTCTTGAACTGTAATTGTCAAAAGAGAATTTCATTTAATCTTACTGGAGGGCACTTACCACTTATTTGATCTGAATTCTTTGATATTTTTATTCCAAGTACTTTATGATTCATAATGTCATTCTTTAGTCCACATATAGCAGCCTCCAGAGGCAGAGATGGCTGAAGAATGGCAATTTCAATTCGTGACATCTTTTGTAGATTTTCCTTTTTCTATTTCCATACCACTTTCCACTCACACTTTCAAACATATTTTTGGAGCAGGATTCAGTCAAAGCACCCATTTTGCAACTCAAGAGGGGCAGACATTTCATTCAGAGCCTCTTTTATTCCCCTTAATCTGTCCCCAGCAACCTTTCCATCAAAAACTTTGAATCAATACCCTCCTGTTAAACAGGCTGGTTTAGCAAACCAGCTTATTTACCTGAGTAAAAATAGAATTAAAACCTTCCAACTAGTGCAGCTCTGAAGATGTTGCAGCCAACAACATCTGAGAAAACACCAAGATCTTGACATTGGTTAAAGTAATTTAGAAGAAAACAGGTTCTGTGCTGGCTGATAAATACTGGCACTACTTGAACATTATTTAAATCAGAGTGAGATTGAGCCGTGGCTCTTGGAGTCAATCAAACACTGCCAGGTTCAGGAGATGTGCTGAAACAAGGACATTGTTTTCCAAAGGTTTCTGCAAATATTTCTTCATCTGCTACCAAGTTCAAGGCAGAAAAGCTCAGTAAACTTGAATGTGATATCAGCAAGGTAGTCTGGGAACTTTTATTCATTTTGCTGAAGAGTGGAAATAAATGGGATAGAGAAATAGCTGCTCCACAGTTTAACTTATTTCAGCTGCTGCCTTTTGCTGTCTGCATTGTGGAAAAAACATCACATAAGTCATTAAAATCCAGTGATTTACAGTTTTATGTAGCAATGTTAGCTGCTTAAGAACTAAAACAATTAAAACCCAGCTTCTGAACCTCTTTTGAAGAGATTACACCTGGCAGGTTCATTTCTGTTTGCTTGTTATTCCAATCTAGAAATACATTAGAACTATTTCAGCTGAAAAAAGCCCTAATCTATTTTTCCAAATGACTGGCTTGAAAACAAACACATCAGGGGCTCTTTGTGATGACTTATCCATGCCCTGTGCTGTGCAGGGACTGCCAGGCCCTTCCCCACAGTGAACACCAGGGTAATGGGGCTTTTCACCTCCCCAGAAAGAACAGGGAGGGAGGAAAGGCCCAGAAAAATAAATGAACCCGCCAGAAATGTGCCACAGACACTGGGAATTGCAGGCAAATGGTCTGAGCCCACAGTGGTGTCACGCAAAATTTGCTGCACAGCTGGGAAAGGTGAGGCTGGGACAGGCACAGGGAGCTCCTGGGAGCAGGGGAAAGAGCAGCTGGGAACATTAAAGAACACAGGTTCTCTGTGGTGAAGGGCAGAGCCAGGCCCCAGCTAATCCTGTTGGACATTATGCTCTTGAAAGTCTCCTCTGCCAGATACTTAGGAAAGCCAAAGCCTCATCTACATATTAGAAATTGTTTAACACTTGGCCTGGAGCTGGAGGCCTGACATTGCTGCTCTGTATTGATGTGCCTGGTATTGCCATGCCCAGTGTGTGCACAGATTGAAAGCCCTTACTGGAGAGGGGATTTGGTATGTGCAGCAATCCCTCCTGGCCCATGGCATCCTCTGTCACTGTGCTGGGATCAGAGGTTATTCTAATATTGCTACTGCTAATGCTGAGATTAAAATATTGGATGGGGACTGAGAAATTCTGAGTTAATTTTCTGGCTCTGTCCAAAAGCAGTCTAGAGGTGTCAGTTAAATCATTTAATCTCTGCCCCTCACATCCTTATCATCTGACAGGTTTGTACCTCACAGGGTGTTATGAAATGCAGTGCATTAATGTGAGTCATTTCCATTCTGCAGTGATGGATTCCCTGTGCTTGGGGAGATTGAGGCTTTGTATTTGCATGAAAGCAGTTGTTTGCTCATGAAGTGTTAGTCACAAGGCAGCAGCAAGGTAAAGATGCCCATCCTTCAGCAAGCTGTGACTAATGTTGTTCCCACATCTGTATCTACAGCAATTCAGGTGGAAATGATTTTCCATTTAAAATGCATTGATTTTTATGTGTTGCAATAAACTCAGGTAGACAGACCCTTAGATACCAGAGCAAGGACTCAGACAGGTCTGGCTGGGCATGTTTGTTCAGCTCAAGTGGGAATGAAATCAGAAAACCCCCAAAATACTATCTAGATGTGGCCATTAGGGGAGAGGCAAGGTGCATTGGTCTTTAAAGATACTTTTCAATTGCTGTATTCTAAGGTTCTGAGAAACTTATTTTGAAGGAATGTGGAAGCTGAACTTGTTATTTATTTGTTTGAAAATTCTGTCCTGGAGTCCTTGATAGCAGAAGTATGCTGAATATTTGGCAGTAGCTTGTAAACACGTTTTGTAAGACAGTTCATAACATTAAAAAAAAAAAAAAGTATTGTGAATTGAGCAACCTTGAAATCTCTTGATCTTGGGAGTAAAGCTGATTCCATGGCTCCTTGGGCTGCCCCTGTGTGTTGAGCTGCAGACACAGGCAGGAACTGTGGCTCCACAGCTGCCTGCAGAGGTTGCTGCTGGCACTCTGCAGTCCCACATTCACCCCCAGCCCTGCAGCCCTGTGAGTCACTGTGGTTCTGATCCTGGCACCCAAAACCCATCTGTGATGGAGACAACACCATATCTGACAGTGATATGTCAGTAGAAACAGGTGCAGTTCACTCTGAACAGCAAAGAGCAGACTGAGAAGGAGCTGTTTAGTGGAGGTTAATACTGCAAAGAACATTAATAAAGGAAAATAAGAAACAGGCTATGCAGCAAATTCTGACCAAAATAGAATAACCTCCAAAACAAATGCTCTTCTCTTACTTTGTTCTCAAGCTTAGAGCTCCTGTAGTGTAATAATTACTTTGATGATTTCTGAAGGGGATTCTATTTTTCTCTGAAAATGTTTACAGCCCCATCAGATCTAATTATTCCTGGCTTTTTCTTCAGCATTTTTTCAAAGAGATTGAGTACAACAGCATTTATCTTTTCAAGAGAGGGAGAAAGGAGATAAAACTTGTGAGGTAACTCTCCTCCTGGAATTTGGGCTTTTACATTTCCAGATAAATGAGTATATTTAACTAGGCCACAATGAGTAATAAGTAAAACCTTCTATTTCACTGCATTGAAATACATCATGTTGGCCTCTTATTATCATTTATTATTTATTTTAATTAGCCTTAATTGCCATGACAATTCTCATTTTAGTAGATACTGAGATGATAAAGAAGAAAACTCTCCCAAAGCCATGATGACAGTATTTGTAGAGCACCACCAGCATTGGCTGCAGCACCAAGTTATGGCTGCAGCTGTGCTGAACCTTCAGCCTCTGCCAAACCACGGCCCAGGAATCCCTCAGGCTGCCTTCCCTGCAGGGCAGGAGAGCCAGTGCAGAGGGGAACCCTTCCCTGACACCAGCCCCAGGCTTTCTGGGACACTGTTTAGTGAGGCCAGTGGCATCTGAACCACCTGGGCAGCTTCTCTGCTGGCCACTCTCAGCCCCAGGGATGGCAGGATGAGCCTCACTTTGTGCAGGAGTGCCAGGGCACAGCAATCAGCTGCATCCTCAGTGAAGAAGCTGCAGCTCTTTATTGCAAGCAGTAGCTTTGGTGCTGCAGGTGAGCTGGCAGTGCTGTGGTGTGGGAGGCACACTGTGCCATGCTGGGGCTCTGATCTCCCCTGTGGGCACCTGTGCACAGCAGCCAGGGACACAAAACGTCCCCAAGGAGTGGTGAGCAGCACCTGGCATGTGACAGATCCCATTTCCCTGCACCCCTGCCCTGCAGAGCAGCCCCAGGGACAGCCCCTGGTGTTTGTCCCCTCCCCTGAGCCCAGGGACCAGCAAGGGGATGCAGTGTGTCTGCACCAGCCTGAAGGTTAGGTTAGATGTTAGGAAGAAATTCTTCACTGGAAGAGTGATTGGGCAATGGAATTATTTTTGGTGGTGGAATCTCTGTCCCTGGATGTGTTTAACACAAGCCTGGACGTGGCACTCGTGCCAGGGTTTAGTTGATGAGGTGTTAGGCCACAGGTTGGACTTGATGATCTCCAAAGGTCTTTTGCAGCCCAGTTGGTTCTGTGATTCTGTGGAAATGCAGATTTTTGTTCAACAGGGCCACAGGAGACAATGTAGAAACAGAGTGATGGCACCAACCATCTCCAGAGCAGCCCAGGGCTGGAGCCTGCTTGTCCTGCAGGGGAAGTGAGGCAGCAGCTGCTCCCACTGCCAGGACATTCCAACATGGATCTGCCTGCTGCCTGCATCCCTTGGGATCAGCTGCTGCCACACGGACCTGGGAGTTAACTCCTTTATAAGGAAAAACAGCAACTCAAACCCATTTTTATGTGCTTATTTTTTACGAGCTATGAATATCTGTTTGGGATGACAGACCAAAAAGATTCACTTTATCACACAGTTGTTTTTTTTCAAGTATGCAGAAATTCTCAGTTCTGAGTTTTGGTGTGAACAAAACTGATTTTATTTTTAGAATCAAAAATTAAAGAGAAATGAATGTAAAATTCTGTGGGGGTTTGTGGATGTTTTTCTGGAAGTTTTTAAAATTGTAATAATTAGTAAGAATATTATGACTGGTGGGGAAATGTATGGCCAGGAGGAGAGTTAGTCACCCTTAAAATGACTTATTTCAGCAACAGAAATATCCTTTCCAGGATTACAGGTACTTGTATCATTGCACAGTAATATTTGTATTGTAACGATGCATCATTATTTATCTACTATTAAATTAATTTGGCAGTGTTAAAGCAGACAGAAAACAACTAATAACTGCCACTTATACAAATATGCAATCAGCAGTGCAGTAATTCCCTGCTAAGTTAGTTCATTCAAATACATTAGATTTTCACTGTTAAAAAACAAGTCTCCTGTGATCAAAAGAAAGGTAAGACTCATACTCATGTCAATTTACCACTAGTTTTACTTCATCAAAGTATGAATTTTCATTGCAATTCAGTCTTTTCTAAAGGAGACAACATTGTTTTGTTACCATTTTTGCTCTCATTAGAGATAAAGAAAATATTTGCTAAAATATGTCATTGCTTTTCTAATTGCCCTCACAGCATGAAGCATGATTACAATTCCTATATTCCTACTATGTCCAGACCTGGATCCTCTGGCATTTCATTAATCTAATCACAGAAGACATATGCTAACAATTCAGCTGTTTACCCTCACAACTTCTAGCTCATTCCTTGTCCTTATTAAAAAATAAACCTGAAATAAAGAGAATTCCAGTTTTACTATTCCCTGGACCCTGCTGGGGCTGGGTGGAGCTGCACCCAGGGCTGCTGGAAACTCCTTCAGACATCAAACCCTGCTTCAGACTGGCCTGCATTTCTCAGCAATTATTTATAATACTTTTACTAACTCTGAAGCATGATGCTTCTTTAAAGAAAACTCCATAAGATATAATACTAATATTGAGGGGATTTTTCTCTCTCAACACTTTCCTGTGCTCAGCAAAGCTCCTGCTTGTGCCCATGGACATGCTTGTGAAGATTTGATCATCTGATTCCCTCCTTGCTTGGCTCTGGGGTTGTTTTCAGGCCACTGCAGCACCTGGGAGCCTGGAAATGTCCCTGCCTGTGCCCAGAGGGGTGTCCTGGGGTGGGACCCCTCCTGCAGCACCCAGAGTCTGTTCCCTTGCTCAGCCTCACTTTGCTGGGGTTCTCTGAGCTGCCAAGCTCTGAATATCCTAAATCCTGTCCTCCAGAGATGAGCATGGAGGGCTGTCAGTGAGTTCTTAGAGGCAGCCATGTGAGCTGCTCCTGGACTCCTCAGCTCTGGGAACCTCATACCCATATCTACCAGGGAAATAATACTTTAAACACACAGAAATGCATCCTGCTATTTCAGTACAGGGAAAATATTGATATTACTAAGGACATTATACAGCACTTTATTTAGTCCAAGGGAAAGTTTTCTAGAAACTTGGGTAAACAATCCATAGCAAAGCTGTGTACTTTGGCTGGGCAAGCTGACCTAATAGATCTTTTCCATTTCTCACCTCTAAAACCCAGTGCAGTCCATTTTTTATATTTTTTTTTTGTTTTGTTTTTGGTGTCAGTGATCAGTGGAGCATATCTGTGTGTGCTAGAAAAGAGATTGGCTATAACCACCTTGTACTTGCTTTGACATGTGCTTTGTCTTTGTATAAAAAACAAACTTTAAACATTCATAGTTAATGAAGCCTCAGGTTCTTATAAGCAGTTTAATCAGGTGGTGCCAGCACAAGGCACGTGGTTAAACACAGTCTCTTCTAAGCAAGGGCATGACTTTCTACTTTTAAAGCATGATATCTTTTGCTTTTGGGCCTCTGAGTCTTGACTTATGTTTAATCCTTCAATTAAATTCCCTTCAGACATGAGAATTTTGTCAATGCTCGTTTCTCCCACACAAAAATCTGGTTACATTATGTGATGTTTTCTTCAGATCTTCTCTATTCTGCATGACATTTCCCACCCCCTTTTTTATTTTTTCCTTCTCTGTGCTGGAAGGAAAAACTGTTTTTAACCGTGCCTGGAGCTTTGTCTTTTGTCCTTCACTCGTGGTTCCAGGACAGCAAATCCCCTCTGCAGGGCAGCTCCCAGCAGAGCCCCTGGGAGCCCAGCAGGGACAGAGGAGCAGGGACAGAGGAGCAGGGGCTCCACAGCCCAGGCCAGGCACCCCTGGATGCTCAGACCCAGGGCTCTGATTTGGTACAATTTAGAGAATGAGGAGGTGTAGGAATCCTAAAAGCAGGAGAGATCCCAGGATGTATGAAAGAGGTTTTAAGAAGTTGATAGAAGGCTGAGAGAAGCTGGGAAATTCTACAAATTCTCATGATAAACTAGGAACTTAGGAACTAAGAAAATACATTTGTATTTGTTAGAGGGAACAAGAACAAGAACAAATGCTGATGGTTCAGGATGTAAAAGACTTAGATACCTTGCTTTACAAAGATAGAAAAAGTTTCAAACAAAATAATGAATTATTGTGTATTGTTTTTAGCTTTATAGAAGGCTTTTGTTAACCTGGAACCCACATGGGTTGTTTTCTGATTTGCTAAAGTAATGTGATGCTAGGTTTGTTAATTGTGAGCTATTGGTTGAGAAAATTCTTATAAAATGTTCTGCAGAGGTTTTTATTTTGTCTCTTGATTTAGTTTGCATGGATGTTGTTGTTTTTCTGTATCTCTTGCTTATTGCCTGTATGATATAGACAAATAATAAATCCTAAGTCTGCAGCTATCAAGGATCCATCCTGTTTGTGAGACACAAACTGATCCGGCAAGGAGGGGAAAAAATAAAAATAGAGGAAAGAGTGAGGAAATTAATGCAACCTGTTGAATGAATGAGATGCCAAACAAGCTGGGTGTGTCATCCCACACACATCACTGGCTCGTTCTGCTGCTCCTGGAGTAAATCCCAGGTGTGCAGGGCCTTGAGCATGCCCAGGGCTGAGCAGGGTGCTGCTGTGCCTCCATCCCTCCTGTGCTTACAACAGCTTTGCACTCAGCTGTTTTCTGTATTTCATTTGGGGTAAGAGCCCCAGCTGGCAGCTTTAACACGCTGCCTTTAAGGAGCTCCTAGTTCAGAAGTGCTTTGT
This sequence comes from Alaudala cheleensis, assembly GCA_013398995.1. Lineage (NCBI taxonomy): Eukaryota > Metazoa > Chordata > Aves > Passeriformes > Alaudidae > Alaudala > Alaudala cheleensis. The sequence continues at coordinate 137,593 of VWYE01009795.1, read as the reverse complement.
GCATTTCTGCAGCTTTCAGCAGCCACAAAGAGAACAGTTATCCCTCCTTGAACACAGCTGTACTTTTTTTCAGAGCTGGGTTTTGATGCCCACTTTTATTTGTCCTTTGAGCTTTGTCACTGAGTCGAGTCACTCGCAGTTGGAGAACATCAAAGGATGGGTGGTTTTATGGGTCACATTTAAGCATATAAATAGCTTTGAAGTTAATGCTTTATTGGGAAAAAATGCTTGGTTGGTTGTTGTTTCATCACATCTTAATTACAGAAATTGACTCTGACCGTTAATGAAATTTCCAACAAAAGTGAAGTGGTCTTTGCTTCGAAGGGAGTTTCACACAGGGTGGGCAGCCAGGGGACAAGGACTAACACAAGGACCCAGGGACACTGGTGACTTCTCCTTTTAACAACTTATTCTGGTAGGAAAATGCTCAAACAGCTCCTTTTATACCTGCACATTCAGGATCTCATTGGAATCCTGAGGGATCTGGTCCATTGTAAGTTAAAATAGGTCCCTTTAAGCTCCTCTTTGAGGAGACAGGGTTTCTCCTCATGTGCTGCTATAGGAATTTCCCAAATTAATGATGTGGGTAAACTTCGGAGTAGGTTTGCAGGGTGAATGCAGAGAGCCTGTTGGCTGGTCTCATCCCAGAGACCTGGAAAGATGAAAGTTTTATTATCCCTCCCTGGTGGGCTCCCAAGAGAGTCGCTCTAAGTCTTGTTTTCACAACACATTCAGGTATGAGCCTTGACCTAAAAACCAAAAATCTGTCTTGAATCCACAGGGGAATACACCAGCAAGAACTGGCACATTTCAACCCTAACTTCCTTATCCAAGCAGGGGAATATAAGCAAATAGTGCTTTTTCAGGCAGGCTGCTGTTGAGGGGGACCTCCCTGCACAGAATAATTCATCCAAATTAGCCACTGCATCTGGTTTCAGTCACACAGCTCTCGATCACTGTTTTACAGATTAAAAGATCTCATCTAAGATTTAACACATTGATTCAATTACTTCAACTTGTGCTTCAAACACCATCAAAGTGTTGATTCTTTTCCCTTAATTCTTTTGAAAGGCTAATTCAGACTGACTCATTAACTAGAGAAGACTGCAAATTTGGATAATGTCTTTAAGTGGAGAAGCTTGATCCATCTTGATTAAAAGATTTTTTGTAGCTAATGCTTAACCTCTGAAGTTCATAAACTGAGCTACAGTTAATGAGTGTGTTTCATTCTCAAATGTTTAAGCATCCTCCCACTTCTTTTTGCCCCTGAAATCAAAAGGGGACATTTTGTGAGCTGAGAACATTTATGCTAATTCAATATCACAATTATTTCACTGGCACTGAAATACCTATGTGCAAACAGTTACATAAATGCCACAAATACATACACCAGCTTCTATTTGCTTTGCTGAGGAAATCAGTTCATTAGAAGGATAAACTATTGTATTGCCTAATTAGCCATCACCCAGGAAGGGCATTTTTGTGAAGAGCCAGATGGGCAAAAACTGTCCTGGATCAGTTGTTCTGAAAAGGCACTGCAGAAAAAAACTGATCAGCAAACATTTCTGATATCTTAACTTGTATTTGGAGCAGGCAGGGACATGGAAAAATCAACTGTGGTGCATGACTTTGAGGCATGGAAGGGGACCCTCCTGGCTTCCTGCATGACCATAAATAAAATAATTAAAGAATAATAAATTAAAGAATAAATTAAAGAATCTATGCATAAAAACATACCGTTTGGGGGGCTGTATTCTAGGCCACAAACATCAGGACAAAAAAACTTCTGAACCTGATCTGTGGTGTTAGGAAATCTAGAAATTGTGCTTGTTTGCAACAAAAAGGGATTACTGTGTACAGTGGAGTGCATCTAATAGGATGAATTTTGTGGAGTTCTTTTTACGCCAAAATATTTGTTTACTGAAAAGTAGCAGTTTACTGTAAATTAGGCATGTGACTGTCCTGATCACAGGAGATGTGGGCAGCAAAACTGGGTGAAAAGTTTTCAAGTAATGTTTGTTCAAAATTCTGCATGTGCAGGAGATGTTTGCAAACTCAAGTAAGTCATCTTCTGACAGAAGGAAAATGAAAGTGGGCCATAGGCCAAAAGCTTGCAGAGAACAACTCCCAGCAGCACATGGCAGGGCACCAGAAGCCAGGAATTTTCTCCTCCCTGGAGAATCTCCCTGGAAATCCCAGCAGAGTTTTGAACACACCATTCACATTGCTGACCCAGGCACCACCAGGAGAAGGAACCCTCAGCTCCTCCAGCTTTGCCAGGTCAGCTGCAGGCAGAGGAAAGACCCAGAGCTGCCAAGGGATTTGCCCTGACCTGGCAGGGCCCTCTGAAAGCCTTTTTCTCTGCTGAAGCACTGGTTTAGCTGTACTGGAAATGACAGGTTTCTCTGTGGCCTGCTACATGTGCCTGTGTGTGTGTGACTGTGTTTGTCACAGCAGCCTTGTCCCTGTGTGTTTGGGAGGCACAAAGCACTTCCACAGGAAGCTGATCCATGTCCATACCCTGAAAATGATGTGAGCTGCATGAGCTGCCACTGGAGCAGCTATCATCACGTCTTTTTGTAATAGGAAAGATCTGACCAATGAAGTGAACAGCATGTTCAAAAATGCTTGTTCACAAATAATATCCACGCTCTGGCATGGATGCTTTGGTCCAGAAATTTTATATCTCAACAGTTAATGCCTGAAAGAAAACAATAACCCTTCAATGTGAGTCCCTGGGACATGAAACTGTGTGAGATAACTTGTGTTTAGATAGTTTTGTTTGCTCCTCAGTGCTCCTCATAATTGAGTTTGAATATTGAATATTCAGGCTACATTGAAGTTATCTTAAAAGTCATTTACAGGTTGCAAGTCATTTCATCCCAGAGAAAAGGCTTAAATGGGAGTTCTGTTTTCTTTTCCTTGACTTCAGGAAGCAGAGTTTCAAGCAGTTTATAGGTAAATGTTTGTCATTTAAATAAAAGGGAGATGACACCTGCCTGCTCAATCTGCAAACAGAGCCTTGGGGGGTCACAGCCAGGATATCAGGCTCTCCCAGGGTCTCCTCCCTGGCAGTGCCTGTCCTGGCCATTGAGTGGTCCTTCCTTTGTTCCCAGCATCTTGTCCAGCTCTCCAAAAATAGAGTATCCCTGGAGTGGAGCTGATGTGAGCCAACAGAGTGATTTCCACTGAAGCCTGAGAGCAGGATGTGGCTGTGAACACCTGAATTACACTGACAGAGCCATTCAGAGCATCCCTGCCTCCTGCCCCTCTGCTGGGGGGGCTCACAGCAGGCTTGGTGACAGCAGAGGGTCAGGACCAGGACATCAGAACTCTGATCACAGGCCCTTCTGCCACGGGAAAAGAGGCTGGTGTTCATGCAGGGAATGAATCAAAGGCTTTAGCATCAGCAAGGTCTCTCTGTGCCAGGCAGATGAAAAATTCCTCCCTGCCTTGCTTCTTATGCTGCATCTCAGCGGGGTGAAGTGACAGTGCAAAGATGTATGAGACAGAGAGCTGCTGCTCTGGTCCCCAGCCTCCCCTTCTCATTCAGGGCTCCTTTGACAAAGTAGGTTACTGGATCTGTGTACAATGAGGGCAGGGATTGTGCTGCTGCTGTCCCAGTGCTCAGCTCTGGCCCAGAGGTGTCACTCCTGAGGGGACACTGCCCACACAGGCCCTGCCATGGAGCTGCTGGAGCTGCTCACCAAGCAGGGACAGGCCCTGAGTGACCCTGTCCCTCCACACTGCTGAACATGGCCAGGAGCTCCATGCCAGGGAACCTACATGCTCACCTAGACCTGAAATCTGAATCATACAGCCTTGGAAGGGTTTGGGTTGGAAGGGAGCCTAAAGACCATCTCATTCCACCCCCTTCCACTTTCCCAGGTTGTTTCAAGCCTCATCCAGCCTGGTCATGGACACTTCCAGGGATGGGGCATTCACAGCTTCTCTGGGCACCCTGTGCCAGGGCCTCACCATCCTCACAGGAAAGACTTTCCTCTCAATATCAGCCTAAAACTGTCCTACCCTAAATATATTTGTGTGCCCTGATACACATTCATAAATACCCACACATGCATTACAAATGTACCTATCCCTGTAACATCACCAGAGAGATGATTCTTTCACACTTTAATGTAAGTTCTCTTGCTTATTGTGATATAGGACATCCCCCACGGGTCTGTGGAGAATTTTACATATTTGTGGCAAAATTGCCTCTCCAGCAAATTGTTTCCTGTCTAAAAGATGAGACAAACTGATTTAGAAAGAAAACAGTGGTAATCTGAGTCCAGGACTTGCCCAAAGATTGGTTTTGATTTCCAGACTCCAATGTCAAGATGCTGTTCATTGGATTTCCTTGCTGGCAGCCCCACCACAGGCAGCACAGGGCTGGGAAGCAGAGAGACAGCTCTGCACAGCTCCTGCCATCCCCCCAGGGCACTGCACAGCCCCCAGTGCAGGCTGCTGCTTCAGGGGACATAGCTGAAGGCAAACCTGTCAGCAGAGCATCTCCCTTCTCCTTTTCATCTTATTTTTAGTTCTTCATTTTAGCAGAATGATGAAGTGCTGTTCCTGTTTATCACCTTGTGCTCTCTTTGAGGAGAGAGTTGCATCCCATCCCTGCAGTCCCAGGCTGGGCTGCACCCGTGGGGGTGCCCGGGGGAGAGCAGCTTTCCTGCAGCAGCCATGGCACTGCCTCTGGGATGTGGCACCTCTCAGAGTGGAGCATTTGCAGAGCAAGGCTGGGCCCTGCAGCACTGAGGTGTAAATGAGAGATACAGGGTGTCAGCAGGGGGTTC
>VWYE01009795.1:79591-132724 GCA_013398995.1 Alaudala cheleensis | reverse complement strand
CCCTGAAAATGATGTGAGCTGCATGAGCTGCCACTGGAGCAGCTATCATCACGTCTTTTTGTAATAGGAAAGATCTGACCAATGAAGTGAACAGCATGTTCAAAAATGCTTGTTCACAAATAATATCCACGCTCTGGCATGGATGCTTTGGTCCAGAAATTTTATATCTCAACAGTTAATGCCTGAAAGAAAACAATAACCCTTCAATGTGAGTTCCCTGGGACATGAAACTGTGTGAGATAACTTGTGTTTAGACAGTTTTGTTTGCTCCTCAGTGCTCCTCATAATTGAGTTTGAATATTGAATATTCAGGCTACATTGAAGTTATCTTAAAAGTCATTTACAGGTTGCAAGTCATTTCATCCCAGAGAAAAGGCTTAAATGGGAGTTCTGTTTTCTTTTCCTTGACTTCAGGAAGCAGAGTTTCAAGCAGTTTATAGGTAAATGTTTGTCATTTAAATAAAAGGGAGATGACACCTGCCTGCTCAATCTGCAAACAGAGCCTTGGGGGGTCACAGCCAGGATATCAGGCTCTCCCAGGGTCTCCTCCCTGGCAGTGCCTGTCCTGGCCAGTGAGTGGTCCTCCCTTTGTTCCCAGCATCTTGTCCAGCTCTCCAAAAATAGAGTATCCCTGGAGTNCTGCATCTCAGCGGGGTGAAGTGACAGTGCAAAGATGTATGAGACAGAGAGCTGCTGCTCTGGTCCCCAGCCTCCCCTTCTCATTCAGGGCTCCTTTGACAAAGTAGGTTACTGGATCTGTGTACAATGAGGGCAGGGATTGTGCTGCTGCTGTCCCAGTGCTCAGCTCTGGCCCAGAGGTGTCACTCCTGAGGGGACACTGCCCACACAGGCCCTGCCATGGAGCTGCTGGAGCTGCTCACCAAGCAGGGACAGGCCCTGAGTGACCCTGGCCCTCCACACTGCTGAACATGGCCAGGAGCTCCATGCCAGGGAACATCCATGCTCACCTAGACCTGAAATCTGAATCATACAGCCTTGGAAGGGTTCGGGTTGGAAGGGGCCTAAAGACCATCTCATTCCACCCCCTTCCACTTTCCCAGGTTGTTTCAAGCCTCATCCAACCTGGTCTTGGACACTTCCAGGGATGGGGCATTCACAGCTTCTCTGGGCACCCTGTGCCAGGGCCTCACCATCCTCACAGGAAAGACTTTCCTCTCAATATCAGCCTAAAACTGTCCTACCCTAAATATATTTGTGTGCCCTGATACACATTCATAAATACCCACACATGCATTACAAATGTACCTATCCCTGTAACATCACCAGAGAGATGATTCTTTCACACTTTAATGTAAGTTCTTTTGCTTATTGTGATATAGGACATCCCCCAGGGGTCTATGGAGAATTTTACATATTCGTGGCAAAATTGCCTCTCCAGCAAATTGTTTCCTTTCTAAAAGATCAGACAAACAGATTTAGAAAGAAAACAGTGGTAATCTGAGTCCAGGACTTGCCCAAAGATCTGTTTTGATTTCCAGACTCCAATGTCAAGATGCTGTTCATTGGATTTCCTTGCTGGAAGCCCCACCACAGGCAGCACAGGGCTGGGAAGCAGAGAGACAGCTCTGCACAGCTCCTGCCACCCCCCAGGGCACTGCACAGCCCCCAGTGCAGGCTGCTGCTTCAGGGGACATAGCTGAAGGCAAACCTGTCAGCAGAGCATCTCCCTTCTCCTTTTCATCTTATTTTTAGTTCTTCATTTTAGCAGAATGATGAAGTGCTGTTCCTGTTTATCACCTTGTGCTCTCTTTGAGGAGAGAGTTGCATCCCATCCCTGCAGTCCCAGGCTGGGCTGCACCCGTGGGGGTGCCCGGGGGAGAGCAGCTTTCCTGCAGCAGCCATGGCACTGCCTCTGGGATGTGGCACCTCTCAGAGTGGAGCATTTGCAGAGCAAGGCTGGGCCCTGCAGCAATGAGGTGTAAATGAGAGATACAGGGTGTCAGCAGGGGGTTCAGGGCACCCTGCAAGGGGCTCAAGCTTGGGTTGCAAAGATCTGGAAGATGCTCTGAAGGCATTTTCCAAAACTGATACTTAGCAAAGGATTGCCAGCCTGCCTGTGCTTCTGGCCAGCTGTGGTTTTGCAGTGGTTTCCAAGTCACAGCAAGCCAGTTTTCCCCCCTGAAATGCCACTTTTAACTATGGAGTTGGGGGAAAAGGATTACTCCAGTGTGTCTGACAAACCCCATCACCGCTGGGTTCTGCCTGCCTCTACTTCATACACACTGCTGGGCCTGATCTGAATGGAAAACCTCCAGCTGGGCTGTTCACACACACATGTTAAACCAGGACCAATTATTTTCCCCTTCAATATTCTACAAATACCTTTAAAGATGTCTTCTGAATTTGCAGGGTGAGCATCCCAGAGATTTCACTTTTCCTACTGCTTGGGGCACCCACTTTGCACTCTGCAGAAGCAATCTTGGGGTTATCTGTCATCTCTGGACCTTGTGCAGCACACATTCAGCAGATTTTTGTATCCCCAAGCCAGCAGTCTGAGGTAGATAACATCAGCATGAAGAAAGGGGACAGAGTCTCATCTTGTGAAGACCAGTCATCCTGAATTTGGGAAATGTAGGCAGTTTATTTGTTCAGAGACAGGTCTGAATTGGTCCTGTTCTTGCTTCAACAGGACTGGCCACAACTCTCTTGGAGGAACAGGATTAGCAGAGGGCTCATTAGACTTGGCCAAAATGCCTGTGAATCTGGCTTTTCTTTTATTTTCCACATTCTGCTGTATGCTTTGGGCCATCCACACACCAAATTTCTACGCAGTCTGTAGGTTTGTGAGCTGCTTGAGTGGGGTTTAGAAAAATGTGAAGGGCTTAATTACATCCTCATTTGATTTGGTGGGAGTTTTGCCATTGATTTAAGTGGGAACAGAGCTGTGAAAAAGGATTTGCATGCATTGATTAGGTGTCCTGCAAGGGAAGGTCGAATGGGTGAACTTGGAGAAAAAGGAAAGTTCAATGTCCTAACAATGATGTCATGCCCATCCCCTTGAGATTAGAGTTCTCCTGTAAATAAATATATCATATAAATAGGGTTTGTTTTGGATCCACAAATATTGATGAGGAGTTTTGGCTTCAAGGGTGTGTGATTGGTTTTGAGTCCATAAATATAAATGAGAATTTTCGCCTTAATTGTGGGAATTCTTTGGCTTTGCGTTTCAGGGGTGGTTTCCTTTTCATCTGGCAGCATAATCCCTGACCTTGTTTTACAATAGCAACACTTTAAAAATATATCTGTCAATATCCAGGTGGCTGAAGGTAAAGGTCTGGGGAAAGTCACTGAGGGCTGTGTGATTCCTTGCTGTGAAGGATGCAGTGAGACACGGAGCAGATTAGAGTCGTTAGAGACAGAAGGAGGAAGCAGAGCTGCCAAGCTCCCAGAGCTCAGTGTGGCACATGGGCCATGTGCTTTGCCAATAATCCTGGCACAACATTCCCCAGCTCACTCTGCCACCCCAGGAACTGTGAAATATCTGCTCGTTTTGTTCTCTCCCTCCCTTCTGCCATGGATGTGCTGTGACCACTGAGAGGCAATCCCAGATTGTCTCCCACTGACAAAACAGGGCACAGGGAGGGTTGTGATGTTTTAAGATTCCCTTAAATCTGCTCAGAGGCACTTGGGCAAGTCTCAGTGGCTGATGTGTGGAATTCAGGAGGGAACAGAGTGGTGCATCAAAGCTGTGTTGACTCCTCCCATGCAGGTGGGTGCCAGGAGCCACCCTGCAGCATTCCCTGTCCCCATGTCATGGCTCTGAGTTTTGAAACAGCTGGATAGGAGATGACTGGGACTGCAACCAGCAAAACTTGACTTCTCCAAGTCCTTTTATAAAAACTGGCTCGAAAAAAACCTGAGGTGAGAGAGCACCAGTGGCTGGAGAGGGAGGGATGAGCACGGTGACACCAGACAGCAGCAGTGACCCAGCCCCTGAAGCAGAGCAGCCCCTCTTCCTTCCCCAACACACCCCGGCAGGCAGCAGAGTCCCACTGCTCCCAAACAGGGAGGCTCTGCATAGATCAACTGATTTAAATATGTTCACGACCTACTTATTTGTGGATGCAGATTCTGGGAATCCTGAGACACTGCCAGCTCTTTGTCAAGCTATTGGGAAATGCACTCTCCTGGAGATAGCCCTGCTGTGCTGTCTGACTTCTTTTTCCCAAGGATCAGGCATGTAGAGTTTATTCCTCACTGATCTCTCCTGGCAAGTCCAGCTTTGTTTGGTCTGGCTTTCCTCCTAGCCTTGTCAGTAGTCCTCTCTACATGGTCTAAGAGCTATATCTACATTCCCAAAAAATCTCAATTTCCTGCTTTTTTGCTAAATTCCATATAATATATTGATACTTGCATTAATAAAGCACGAGGAACATCCAGGGCTTTAATTAACTGAGTTCAGTTGTCTCTGAACCTGAGAAAGGTGCTGCCACAAACCATGCTATAAATGAAATTAAATTGATAAAGCTGATTACAAATCCAGACAGTCAGAATGAATAACAGCGATGCCAACTTGAAAAAAACATTGTTTATCTTTTTCTCAACTTTCATCATATTTGATTATAAATAAAAATTCAAAAGCACATCTATACCTACTCAAATAGGGCTAAATCCTTATTTACCATTCCTGGCTACATCCCAGTTTGTAGCTTGGAGAACCTGAGCACTTCCTTCAAATCCTTGATGAGAATAACCTTGATTTTTCTCCTGCCCCCATTGTGGCCTCAAATGTGCTAATGCAGCTGCCAGGTTTGGGCAGGAGAGGATTTCAGTGGAGTCAGGCAGCTTTCACTAAATTCTCTGGGAACAGGATTAGGCTATCAGGTTGGGGTACGTGTTAATCTGAAGGGTAACTCTTGCTTTAATTGGCAGCTGGATCTTCCTAAGTGCTGAGGATGCAGTGACAAGGATGAATAACACCACAGGACCTGGCTACAATTTCTGACTGGCTGGACTTCATGTGAGCTCAACATCATGTCCACGTTCATGGAAAAAAGCTGTTGAGAATAGAGTATTTCCATTGTCATTGTGTGGACAATGAATGGCCCTGTGGGGACAGGCTTCTGCCAGCTTTATTTATAATCCTTCTCCAAACAGAGCCTGAGTCCTCTCCACAGCTGAGTGTGAGGCAAGACACGAGCTGTGCTGGGTCTCTTGGGGCAAATCAAATCCAATAAGGAACACGTTAGAATGCGAACCTCCAATTTTCATCCTCTGTTTAAACCCTGATGATGCTCTCTTCTGGGATTTTCTGGGTGACTTGTAATCTTTAGCACAGTAATCTGCAGCAGCAGAAGTTGCACATGAGCCACTGTACTTTTAAACTGATTCATCACATTGCCTGCAGCTCCGTGGCAATCGCTCACTGCGGGTAATTAAGTTGTCCTGGACGGAGCTGGAGAAGGACGCATGGCAAATGGGAAGAGGAGAAAAATTAGAGCAAGAGGTTCACTGATCATGGCTGATGCTAAAATATCTTTTTTTAATGGAACAATTTGTTTTCTAGTTTATAGCAGCAGGTGAATTAATCAGCTGCTTGTGGCTGCCTTTGCATACAGATTCCCTGGGACGGTGACACAGCCCATGCAGGCAGGGTGACCACACTGACTCTGACACTGATCACCCAGCACTGGCTCTCTTTAAAGTCTCTGCTCCATTTTATTTGCATTTTCTGCCTTACCACTTCTCTTTCCATCCCTGGTGATCTTTTTATTTTTATTACTTCGCCTTCCTACTAAAATTGGCAGCTTTTCTGCTACAATAACCTGGCAGAGTTCAAGGTCAGGAACTTGCCCCTCTACATGAAAAGAGATGCAAGAAACAGTTTTACCAGCAAAGTTTCCACCTATGTTAATGCTGCAGCAGGAAGTTGTTCTTTAGCAACTGAAAACCCATCTCAAAATGAATGAATGGGCTTCTCCAGAGTTAGGCCCTCTCTGTTCTTCAGAGCAGAACTGGAAGGTGAAATAACTGAGTGCTTTAGTAGTAACACACAGCAAGACAAAATAGTAGTTTCTCATTTTGCATCCCAGTTCCTTGATGACAATATGTGTAAAAGCATCTGTGAAACAGGCTGTGAATCAAATAAATATTCAGCTGGAGATACAAATTAGGAACAGACAGTTCCAGACTTAACCAGGCATGTAAAGCCCTCTGTTGCTGTAGGAATTAGAGATTTCCATAGTCAGCTGAGCATTTCCCAAAGAGTATCTAAATGTTTCCCAAGGTTAATTTAAGAGTAGAAATATCTATAAATCATTATAATGTAATGAGTAGATAAATCAGACAAAAATGGTGGGATCTTTAACTACTATTCAGGATAGTGATAGCTGAATGCCAGATACAATTGTAAAAAAACTTGTTTATAAAGGTATTTGTATTCTGAAAGAAAACTAGAGTGGAAGGTTACTCCATTTAGGGGTTTGTTGTTTGGGGAGAGGGGTTTGAGTGTTTGAGTCCTTTTTAATGAGGTTCTTGAATCAGTTTGTATATATATCCTAGCACCAGCCTTGCCAAAATCCTGAGCTGAACACCAGGAGTCAGTGAAGCAATTTTTGCAGAATTCATTGGGCTTTTGGTCAAACCCAGGACACGGGTTCATTCATGTTCTTATGGCTTTAATTCGAGTCACTCTTGTAGCTGATAATGCAGAGATTACAAAATGCATTTGGGGAAGAAGCACCAGGCCTGGCCTTCACCATATGGCTGGTTCCAGGTGAAATGGCTGCATTTTGCCATGGAAAAGTTACCTTTCTTTTGTGTCTTCTGTTTCCTTCAAATACACCTTTGAAGGATTTTCCTGCTCCAGACTATGCTGTCTCTGGTCTAGAAGGTCTTTATTTTAAGTACAATAGTCATATTGCTGGTTCTTTTCCCTGAAATACCCAGTGGCTGTTTGAATTAGCACCCTGTAAGCATTTCCTCAGGTGGGCTGGGGATGTGTAGGGTGTGCAAGGCAGTGATTGCCATTCCTGTTGGAAAATGAGTCCAGATTTCCCTGACCTGAGTCCCAGCTGGCAGAGCTCAGGTAGGGCTGGGAGTTACAGTCCTGTGTGGACTTTGCACTCTCTGCTGTGTTCCCTGCAGCACCTGAGCTTGCACCTGAGCTGGTTCATTTGTAATTGGAGGGGTTTTCACTTTTTGGTGATTTCTTTACACAATTCTCTACAGACTTATCTGTACACAAATCCTCATTTACACAGGAGAAGGCCCCAGCTGCTTTGAGCTCATCACAGTGTTCCTGTTTTTTAATTTACACACAAATTACTGCAAGTCCATTGAGTTCTCCCACACCACAGCTATGGCAGGGTGGTGATTTATGTTTTAACAGCAATTCACCAATTAACCAGGGTGTTTCTTATCATGACTATTTTAATGAGTGCTATAGACTTTATATATGGTGAAAAAATAAAATATTCAGATGTCTGCTCTTGCCAGATGACATAGCAGAAGAGAGGCACAAACTGTTCAAATGAACAAATGTCTGATAGACTGATCAGAAAATTACACTGGAGCTGCTTCATTCATGTTGCAGCCAGACATTTGCTAAGCTGATAGCCTGATTGGCAGGTAACACTTCACTGCATTTGTAGGTTTCTTTGAACAAAGATCAGGGATATAAAATAATGAAGAGAAATATATTTACTACTAGCAGAAAATCTGAAGGAACAGTCTGCATGTTCTTTAAGAGTTGTGTTTCCCAGGGAAAAGGGCAAAGGTAGTGGGAGTGAAATGATCTGAATATTCTTTGTAACTTCTCCTATTTGAACTGTCAGCTGGAGGCAATCACTCAGAACTAACTCCTGTCTTGAGTTATATGATAACAATCTTCAGAGAATGTGGGCAGGGAAGTACCAGGGGTCAGCTAGAGACCCTCCCTGGGGGAGGAAGGAAACAAGGAGGGATCCTGAGGGACAAGGCTGTCTTCAAAGGGTGATGTTTCTAGAGAGGCATGACACAAACCTGACCTGAACTATCTTGGCAACATAAGCTGGACCACAATTTCTTTTTGCATGTGCATATTAACAAGGTCCGTGAGGACTTCACAGAGTGGGTGTGGGATATCAGGAAAAGATATTTATAAAGAATTTGGGAAGATTTTCTCCCATTTGTTTGTGTTCTGGTCACCAGAGTCTCTTGCAAGAACCTGAGAACACAAATAGCCTCTAACCAGAATGACTTTTCTTTCCTCCTGGTTCCTGCTGAAGGAATTCCTTCAGTGCAGGAAAAAGGACAACAGTGAAAGTGAGTGGGGAGATGGATAATTATCATTGTAAAGTGTCACCTTCTGAGTCACACAGCCCTTTTAGGATAAGAGAGCCTGGGAGAGGAGAAGAATTTCTCTAGTTTTAACTGAATGATTGAGATTGATAGCAAGAGGAAAAGATAGTTCCTGTCAGCAAGCAGAATCCCTGTCCACTGCAAGGGATGAGGAGAGAGCAGCAATCATGTCCAGACAGCCAGGTAATTATCACATGATTGTAATTGCAGCTCGGGTTTGAGTGCTGCAGATTCCAGCTGGTGATCAGGGTGTGGAAGGCTGCATGTGCCACTATCAGCCCTCTGATGTGAGCTCAGCTCACTGATGCCCATCTCCTCTGCAGTGCCTGACACTTCACTTCTCAACATTTGTTGTCAGCCATGCCAATAGGAAATATTTCCAGGGCACACAAAGAGGTTGGATTTTAAAATATTGAAGTTGGATTTAAAAAAAAAAAAGTAAAAGGAAATGAAAAAGGACTGATTTGCACATGAATGTATTTTTTATCAGTTTTCAGGCTTATTGGATGACGGCATAAAAGATTAAAAATATCCTTACCCACTGAGTGAGAAATGTATGTTATTAATGCAGATAAACTTAATCGAAGCTAGATGTCAGGAGTTTAAAATATATTTCCATAGAGGTTTTTTCACTCTCGTTGAGAAGCTGAAATTGCTAATGCTTGTACTTGATGTTCCTAAAGCTGGAGAGGAAGGGAAAAGAGCTCCAACAAGCTCCTGCTCACCAGAAAGAGGGGAAGCACCACAAGGATGTCTTGGATGGAGATTGTCTGGGTGCCTGAGCCTAATCTCTAGCTATCTCTGAGTCTTCTATGATCTGTCTCCATGTCTGAGTGGGAATGTAAGTGACAGACAGGTGGGAGCTAGAAAAAGATTAAGTATGACTAGATATTCAGGTTTTAAACTTTATTGTAAAAAAGGCAGTGGTTTAATGTTAGGTATAAAAGGAAAAGCAGATAAAGCAGGGCTTCAATTTTTTCTTTACCCCATCCCTTTGATCAGACCTGCTGGATTTCAGAGATCTTCAAATTTTTGAGCCAAAATGTCTTAAAATTTTTTAAAGCCAGGCAGTGTTTTAGATAAGAGATAGACAGGACAGACAGTAACAGTCTGGTTAGCACTGTGTTGATAGAAACCATGGAGCTGGATTCCCCTCCCTCAGAGTATCTGTAGGAGTCAGTGCTGACTGCCTTTCTCCTCCTTTGTGTGGTGCATTCAGGTCAGGATCAGGCTCCCAGGAGTTTGTTTAAATTAACAGGAATCTGAATAGACAAATTTATGTCTGAAACCTGACAGCCAAATATTCATTAAACAAGTATTTTTACTGAATGGGAGGACTTCCTTATGTAATTATAAATTAAAATGTTAAATTGTATTAACCCAAAAGAAAATTGTCCTCACTCCTCCTCAGGTGAGTTGGGGCTCTCTGTTGTGCCTTCATTACCTGGTTGCTTGAGCTGTTGGGATTTTTCTCCAGACCTTCATTAGATGTTAAACACAGGGCTTCATTTTAGCCATATTGAGACAACTGCAGCCTGCCAGCTCCCATCTGGGCAGGGCTGAGAACAGCTTTCTGCTTCATGCCTGACACCATGAAGTGCTGAAAACTCTCCCACATTTGTTTATTCACAGCACTGTGGGATACTGGGTCCTGTCTATGAGCCTCTTTGGGCTGCAGTCCCCACCTTGGAAACAGGACCTGCAAAGTGATGGAGGAAGCTGGAGGATCTGGAAATAAATTAAACACACAAGGTTTCCCAAGATCACATGAGCCAGCAGGTTCCTATCTCAGCTTTGGGGCTGCAGTGTTGAGGAGTGGCAGGGGACAGAATAAGCCCTTGCCAGAGGTGCCACAGAGCCCTGAGAACTTTCCCAGGTCTCCCGTGGTGGTGAACAGAGCTGGGTGGTGTCTGCTGGGCTTGTGTGTGCCCATGTTGGGGCTGTGCTGCTCCATGGGCCAGGCATTGCTGGTAGAGGAAGAAAAATTGCACTGCGGGATCCTTGAGTTGTGGTTTCCAACATTTAGAAGGTTAATTTTGAAATTATTCCATTCCTTCTCTCCTGGTTTCCCAGGTGTTTATTTTTTGATAAAATTACTATTGTGGAAGGGTCTGAGGCAGTGCTGGGCTGAGCACATCAGGGCCAAGGCACAGGAAGTTCTTCCCTGTGCTCTGACCCTCCCATCACCAGCTCTCTGCCCATTCAGGGAACAGCAGGTTCTGAACACAGAAAATGCCAGTACTGAAATCCTACAGAAACGTCAAGCAGTAGCAAAAGAGAGGAGATCCAAATGGGTGATGATCCCATAGGTACCTTGGGCAAACAGACACTGCTCTCACATGTTTGTGTCAGAACCACCTCTGAGTTTGTTTCATTTGCTCAGTTCAGAATTGAAGCTGCACCAAAACTTCCACAAACATCAGCCCATGTGAGATCAGGGCTCATGTCACTGATATTGGTCAGTGATAGGAAACTGAACAATGGAGCAGAGATTAAAAAACAAACATGAAAACCATTGCGATTCAGCACTTTTTAACACTTGCAACTGCTACTTTTCTTTTTTGCATGAAAAATGTTTCTCTGGATTGCAACAGTTGAAGCAATCAACAGCTCCAGCACTAAAAATCAGGCAGCTAAACCAGAAAATTGGGTGCAATTTGTAATCTGCACAATGTGCAGATCTTCTGCCAGAACACATTTTCCAGAGAACATTTATTTGGGTCACATCCCCCAACCTGGGATTCCTCACGAAGACTTAGCAGGTTTTATCCAGCATAAAGAAAAAAAAAATTGTAATTCCTGCATTTAGGCAGAGAGGTGATGCAAAGAGGCATCAGCAAGGCCCTGTCAATCTGCACTTAGAATGAAGTGTTGAAAGACAAAAGACAGACTGTGGAGTGTTTCCTGAGAGAGACACTGAGACACCTGCACCCTCACAGCACTGACAGAGCCCTCTGCCAGTCTAAAGAGGGCTGTTCTTTCTGGAGAAAAAAGGCTTTTATCCAGTAACAGAGTTTCCAATCAGCTTTCTGTCCCCTCTGTCAGGTTGTATCAGCTCCTTGCCAGCAGCTGGAGCACCTGTGCTCTGGCTGTAGCACCCACCTGCCCCCTGCCCCCTGCCAGCCTGGCACAAGCTGCTGCCAGGACAGCTCCAAAGTGGCCACTGGCAGGAGGAGTTGGACAGCAGGGCTGAAAATGATGAGAAACAGAACCCCCCATTTTGCCATTAGAATCCTGGCAAGTCTTTTTATTGCCTGTGGTGCAGAAGACAAAGAACACGGGTCAGAGTGGTCTCTCCATTAATGGGGGCAGTATATTTGAGGAAAGAATGAAACCAGTCTGTATTTTCCAACAAAGGCAGCTGATTGCCTGTGGTATTTCCCTTTTGTGCTGTGCTGCTCAGAGACAATGAGGTACAGCAGCATGACCCAGGTCTGCTGGGGTGAGAATGCCCCTGAAAAACAACCCAAATACCTTTTCATGACTAAATCAGTTTTTAATAATAAACCCCAAAACAACCAAAAACCAAAGCAAAAAACCCAAACAAATAAAACCCCAACAACAAAACAACCAAACCATCCCACAAAACAAAACCAATAACCCAACAACCCCCCACAATCTTATATTGAACTGGAAAGCTAACAATTTGCTGTGATCCAAACCAGAGTGCTCTAGAAGCTTTGTAGATAATGTGCATCTCTCTGTGGGAAGATGCTGACTATTTTCTTCCCATTTGGCTTCCAACACTGCACTTCACGACTCATAGTACCATGCACTTGTTAAATCATACCCCACATTTTAGAATTCACAGCTGCACCTCCATAGTGAGCACATCTGCAAGGACCTCTCCCACAACCCAGCAGTCATCCCTGTCCTTCATGTCTAAAACTCTCTCTGCTTTGGCCCCATCACTGAGCCCAGCTTTACCAATAGACTGACTGCTTTATGATGTGTGTCTGATCCCCCTGGCCCCCTGCAACATCCCATGAGCTTGCAGTTGCTGCTCTTTCCTCTGGTACACAGAGCTGAGTGCACAATTTCTGCTGCTGATAGAGGGAAATACCAGTGTGCACCTGCTCTGTGCTCTGGTGGAGCCACCTCAATGGAGAAATAAGTGTTGCACAGTTGTTTTAATGAGCAGTGTAAGGTTAGCCTGGCAGGCTACAACAGGTACTAATTATCTGCTGCTACCTGGAGATAACAACGTGACCACAGTGTTATTATGGTAACAGCATCACAACATTATCTTAATATGCTGAGGTCAAATGAGGTCTGTATTCCCTTATCTTCGAGGTAATTTATTCCCATGAATTGCACCGTGAGGCAATGCCATGGGGATTCTGCAGCTCAGGCAATCCTGAGGGAAGTTTTTGAGTGCTCACAGGTGATGAACATTTGCAGTTGCTGAAAGAACACCTGAACTCCTTGGTATGTGCATTAATTGATTCCTAGGAACAAGTCTAATGCTGGAAGCAATCCATGCACTTTCCTTTTGGTCCTGCGAGGCCAAGGGTAGAGTGGGACCCCACTGCAGATAAGAGAGAAAAAGTGCCTCAAAGTCATTAAGAAAGACCCAAGAAATTGGACTCTGATAATTTTTTTTTTTCAGTCCTGGTCACATAATCCATCCTTAATTTGAGATGTCACAACTGTGCTCCAAGATTCTGCTGACAGTGCCCTCCCCTCCTGCAGTGGAGGAGGAAGGGACCATCTCCTTGCAGCAGAAACGCCCCTGGTACAGAATCAGCCTCCAATTAGCTGCACATAAGCTAAAGAAAAAGAGCTTTACAATATGTGCCAACATGGTGGTAACTAATAACATGTGACAGTGGACTAATTGTGTTGTGCCTTTAAGCAAGTGCAGTGCTTGAATGGAGATGGTGACTCCAGCTTTGCTCTCAGCACAGGCTGGGGAGTGGATAATTTAGCTGGGGAAATCTGGCTGCATCAGGCTGCTGGCTCCTTCTGAGCCTGAACCATCCAGGAGGGTCTGGATCATCCAGGAGCACCCAGCCAGCCCAGCTCAGCTGCAACAACACCTGGCAGGGGCACATCAAGTCTTTGTATTGTTATTCCTAGCTTTTACTGCAGTCAATACCAAAGTAAGATTTTGGGTTCCTTCCTGATATAAGGTGCTTTTTTTGGGTCGGTTTTTTTTTTTTTTTCTTTTTTTTTTTCCCCCCATGAACATTCTCCAAAGGACTTTCATAGGTACTGAACAATAAACGCAGGGAGACAAGATTTCCTGCCATCCTTCCCACCACAGGAGCTCTCTGATGTGACTGATGGCCAGGTGGGGCTGCTGATAAATCCTGCTCCCCAGATGAGCCCAGCTGGCACTGTGGGCATACCAGAGTCCTGGGCACACTGTGAATGATGCCAATGCATGGAAAGAGAGATGGTCAGCTGGGGGAAACAGGATTTGCAGTTGGCAGACTTTGTCACTCTGCACTTCTGCAGCTTACCCTGAAACAAGGGAGCCCAGTGCAGGGGATTTTTAGGGAATTAGCAGAAGCCCACGGATCACACTGCCATTGCTCTACAGAAACAGAGGATTGCACACTTCTGGGAGCTCAGAAGGAATGTTGCAATTGAATACCACTGCCCATCAAGATGGTGAGCAGAGAGCATCAAAATTCAGGGTTTGTGTTATTTCAGAGAAAGATTGCAAGAAAAAGCAGATGTGTAAAACTTAATAAGCTATGTGCCAATGCAATGTCAAAGTGAACATGCAATATTAATGATATTTAAAAATGTACATACACATCAATTTTGATACAAGTAGTAAATCATGTAATAAAATAATGCAGCATATTTTACCTGCTAGGTTTGAAATGCAGTTGGAAAGGAATTTACTACAGTGTGGCCTTTAGTAATAAATGGCAGAAGGAAGCACATCACTCATAAACATTCCTTTGTGAATGGTGGAGTGCTTTCATTTATGGAAAGGTCACTGTGGTCAGAATGATCCATTCTGCACAGCAGGACACAAGCACTGCTCTGGAGGATTTCAGTCTTTCTGGAGAAAGGTATCATATTATAGTATGGTAAACAGCCCTCAATCTGACACACAGGTCACCTCTGGGGGTATTTTCTTAGAAAAAATTATTTTCTACTTTTCATCACAGTTACTTGACTGTTTCTCAGACGGCAAAATTTCCTAATCCTTAACAAATTGAGCTGTGTTTTATTATCATTCCTCCCTAAAATTATATCCCAAGGATTTCTCCCAGTTTTATAAGGTTGATTCCAAACTATTAAAAACTTTTTTCCCTCTTTAAAAAAAATTTTAAAAATATCTTACTGTTGGGGAATGCCAATGCACTTGACAATTTTTCCTTTCTGCTACATTTCCATGTACTCCTTCAGCAATTGCTGCAGCAATGTTAAGATAAAGGTATAAAAAAATTATTGTTTTCATCTAAAAAGAGGATTTTTAAATCATATTAAATAATTTTTGATAGACAATAATAACAATTTCACACGAGGTAAATAAATTAGGTATTATCATTACGTATAAAAAGTAAACTTAATGAAAATTCTCATGGTATGGCAGATGAATTGCAAGGAAACAAAGCAGAGTGGCTCTCAGGATGCACACTGATTTGTTTAGGCTGTGAGGACTCTCCAGCTGAGGTCAGGGCTCTCTCATGGCAGGTGTTCAGACACAGAGCAGGATGGTGGCGATGGGGACAGGAAGGAAAACCTGACAAGAGGCAGCAAAGCCAGAGGGGTGCTGGGGCCATAGGGTGGGGGTGATGCAGCAGCCCAGGCTCTGGCATCCTTCCCCATTCTGTATTTGTGAATTTATATCTAAACAACCTTTTTCTCTTGAATTCTGGCAGAATGAGCACCGCTGCTCTCCCTGTGAAAGCTCTGTCTTATCAGTGATGGCTCCTCAGCACATTTCAGATAAGAAGCCCAGGGGCCTCCAGGCTGCTCCCCTTGTCCTTCACCCAGAGCTCCTCCTGCTCCACAGCCCTGCAGGTGTGTGGGAAGCAACTCCACAAATACCTTTTTTGCATAGAAATGAGAAGCTATTTTAAAGTTAGATTACTATCATAAAAGCATTGCTGCTGCTTCTCATCTGTTCTACCTTTCCACTTACATCCTTTTTATTGCTGCTAAGCTTCTTACCATGCCAACGTCTTTTAGGTTCATGATTATGAAGTATTTAAAAATATCCAAGCTGTACTGAGTGATAGCAAGTTGAAAATAATAGACTCTAATTTGAAAAATGAAAAGCAGATAATGCATTATTTAGAAAAACATGTTGCTTGCTGAAAAAAAAAAATATTTGTTTTCATTTATTGCAGAGTCTGGTCTTTTGCTGTTTTGTTATCTGATCTGTTTTACCTCTCCATGGCACATTTTACCTCTATAAACATAGATTTTTTTTTTTCCCGCAGCATTTTAAAGCATCCAGAAATGGGCCTTTCATTTAGAAGAACATGAAATTGAAATGAGAATAATACCTGCTGATGTAGCTGTCTGGTACCAAACACATCACTCAGCCTGGCTGTTTACCATCCTCTGTGAGGAATCTGATGCTTTTTGCATTTAGGCAATTTCTCTTTGCTTTTCTTAAAAGAAAACTCCTTACACTGGCAAGGCTTGGCCTTTTTGGGAGTGTGCAGGTACCCTACTGCACTCATTCCAGCTGGGAGGGTAAGGCTGGATTTAAGGAGATTTGGCCCATCACTCACCAACCTCATTCCTGGTGTTCAAACCACCTCCAAATAGACCCAGGAATAAAGTCAGGAGGAGCTGCTCTAAAGTCCCTGTGGTTGCACAGAAACTTGCTGAAGTTGTAAAAATGTAAAATAAGTAGGAAGTTCAAATTAAGGTAACAATTCTTTGGCCTTTATTTACTCATTTTAACATCTGTAAATACCCTTCTTCTTTCATAGCCATGCAAAACAAAGCTGGCGGGTGGGGGATGGCACTACCCAGGAGTTTCACTGCCAGCACCTCTGTGATTGCTTGGCTTGATGCCTTGGAGTGGCTACCTGGGACAGAGGCTAGCCAAGATTAAGAGAATAGGAGTAGGTATTTAAAGGCCTTCAGTATATACACCTTGAGCAGTCAGAAGCCTCTGAGAGGGGCTACACCCAAGATGGACCGAGGGTCACGCATTTTTCAGAGATGNATATAAGCTTGGTCCATTTGTATATCAGAGGTTAAATGTCCAATTACAGCTTCAGGTAATGAAATAATATTCTCCCAGTTGGCTTCTCCTCCCCAATTCACTTTTGTTTATACTTTTTGGGGCCTGAGGCAGGGTGTCCTTGGTTCTGGAAGGATTGTTTAGTCTGACCAGGATGTGCAGAGAGCTTGCTAACACTCTCTATTGGAGCTCAGAGTTACACACCAATGCAGTACAGAGTCTGAAAAACATAAATGCTGAAATTTAAGGCATCAGTAAGGGATACAATCCTTGGGAAAGAAGGACAGATTAACCCCCTCCTCCTCTAAGGGCTACAGGCAGCACAGACCTGTGGTGTCATTCAGGATCCCTCAAGGCTGTGTCCCTGAGCTGCACAGAGATCCAGGGATCCTGATCTCCAGGGGGGATCCAGGGATCCAGCCCTCTGAGAGAGATCCTGATCTCCAGGGGGGATCCAGGAATCCATCTTCCTGAAGGGGATCCAGGGACCCATCTCTCTGAGGGGGACGCAGGGATCCAGCTCTCTGAGGAGGATCCAGGAATCCATCTCTCTGAGGGGGATCCCTGGACNCCATCTCCCTGAAGGGGATCCAGGGACCCATCTCTCTGAGGGGGACGCAGGGATCCAGCTCTCTGAGGTGGATCCAGCTCTCTGAAGGGGATCCATCTCTCTGAGGTGGATCCAGCTCTCTGAAGGGGATCCCTGGATCCAGCTCTCTGAGGAGGATCCAGCTCTCTGAGGGTTATCCCTGGATCCAGCTCTCTGAGGGGGACCCATCTCTCTGAGGGGGACGCAGGGATCCAGCTCTCTGAGGAGGATCCAGTTCTCTGAGGGCGATCCAGGAATCCAGGTCTCTGAGGGGGATCCCTGGATCCAGCTCTCTGAGGGACTCACAGGATGTCCCACAGCCTCTGGGAGAAGCATCAGCCTCAGCCCCGAGCCTTCAGTCCCTTGGAGCTGTTCTCCAAGAAGATTAATGCAGAAGCCAGGTGCAGCTGCCAGTGATAAATAGCACAACGTGTTCAGATACAAACCTCAATCTCCATTATACTATTTTTAAGAGGTCTATTAGCAACGTAAGCACTCGTGGAAATAGTCCTACATTTTGCATGTATCCCTGAATAGATCCCAGTGACTTTGTGCTGACATGTCTTTGCACCCAATCGTGAAAATCGCGGCAGGATTTTTTTTAGCCTTAAATTAAATTAAGCTCATCTGTTTCAGAGCACTGGTCTTTTATGACACTACTTCATTTAAATCCAGATCCCAAAGCAAAAAGAGAATTTTTAATTTCTTTTTAGAGACCCAAAAGGAGTCTCTAAAGAAGATCCTCAGTGTTAAAAACTGTAGCCTAACTGTTCTGCAGAGAGCATCAATAATCAGTCTACAGCACAGCAAGTAACAAATACCCACTGCATTTCATTTCCATTAAGCATTTCATTTCAATTAATTACTCAGACAAAATCTATCTCATTTCTTTCCACACTGCAGACTGCTTTCCCCCAAAACATTGGCTTTGTTGAGATCATGGACATCCATTTGGAAGTTCTTCATTAGCTAGCACAGCCCGCTCAGACCTGAGCAAAGAAATACAATATCATATAAAAGAACTCCCATAGCTGGGCTTGGATGTTGCAGCTGCTGTTGGATTTGTATTGAGTTCAGAGGAAATAAAAGCAGACATTGTCCCTTATTGGGCACTTCTGGTGAAAGTGCACAATTAAAAGCAAGGCATCCTCTCTCCCTTGCTGGTAGATGATATTTATCCTCTTTTAGCATTGCACAGGAACTTGAAAGGCTGCTTGATGGAAGGCAGATGTGCACCTCCAGCTCCTGCCCTGGAAATACAAACAGGTCCTTCAGCTACTGCCAAGCAGGACATGCTGCTAAAATATTTGATGCATTTACAGCTCCTCAAGGATCCTGTTATTTCCTGTAATTGACACTGCATCTGAAATTGTTTGGATGGCACGTAATAGTCAGAAAAGCAGCACTAGGTGCAAAGAAGAGAATGTAACGCTAACGTGAGATGAGGCTGGCTCTGGATCTTGTAATAATATATGTCATTAGTTCTCCTAACTGACATAAATGAGAGAATAAAAATGCTGTTTCTCTGAAATAGTTGAAAGAGGAGAAAATACCATGCTTTTCAGGAGCTTCTGTACCTTAAGGCACAACAGCTTTTTAATGCTTTTCCTTGGATTTGATATTAGTTTTTTCCCCATTACACGGCTTAATAAAAACAAGGTTCATGTGCCACCGAGTAGCACGGTTCCAAAATGCTTTTATGTCAAATAAATTAATAGTTTTTTAGGTTCTCATCATGTACCTTCGTAAGCAGTGTCTTCCCTGAAAATTAAATGGAGGTGAAGAAGCAAACTGGGAAATCCTGACTGAGCTGGGCAAGCACCTGAAAAACAGAGGTTCAGTTACAGTTTAGAAAAGGACTGGGGAAACTGGAAAGTGAACTTATTTCCCAAGCTGCTGTGGCAGATTAAAACCAACAAGCAAACAGACAGTGTCAGACAGGCTGTGGATCCACACAGGGCCAGCCAGAATTGCGTGAAAGGGGCCTGCATGGCTGGGAAAATCACTGGCCAGGAAACACAAATGGCATTTCTCAGTGACACCAACATAAGGCTACAAGAGAGGGTGAGGTGCTTTTCTGCATTTGGTTTTCAGTTGCAGTCTCCAGATGACTCCTAATAGAGAGTAAACTGAAGTAATTAATTATACAGATATGAATGTGTAGAGGAATGAATAGTAGGGGAACTGGTCCTGTCAGTGACTTGAACAGTTTAAAATGTTTCAATATAAAACAGTCATTTTAATTCTGGATTCCAGCTAAACAAAGCAGATATTTCAATTTATTCAATTTCCTTTTATTTCTGTTTTTGCTTTTGTTTTTGGTTTTTTGGTTTGTTTTGGTTTTAGTGTTGCTGGGGTTTTTTTCCAGACCATTTCTCATTCTGAATATCCCCATTCAGAGGAACTCAAACTATCTTGCAGAACTATATCAAATAATTGGAACTTCCATGTTTGTGAAACACATTTCAGATACACATTTCAGAAACACATTTTAATAAGGTTGTCAGTTCTGGATGTTAAGACTCAGAAAAACCAAAGTGGTAGAACTGAAACAAATGGTTTCCATAAAATATTCTGCAATGAGACCAGATTTTATGATCCTGAAGCTTTCATTAGAATGGGTTGCTCCAGGTTGTGCCCAGTTCTGCAGTCCCAATCATGTGCTTGCTGTTCAATATTTGCATTCAATTCCACACTGCATTTATGACTCCACGTGCTTCTGGTTTTAATCTCTTCCAAACCTTTTACAGCCCTTTAAAATGCTTTTTTGGCTATTTCCTTCCTCTCATGGCTCCTGAGTTTCACCATGGCTGCTGTGGTGAGATGGCAAGGCAGTGAAATCCAGACCCTCCTGGCAGGAGCAGAAGGTTCCAGAATGTCCCAATTTCCCTGCTCATTGCAGGGGAGAGCCACTGAAATGAAAATACCAGATCTAAGTCAGAGGCAAGCTGTGGGCTGACCACAGTAACTGGTGGTAGGTGCAAGTGAGGAATCACATTTCTAGAAGTCAATAAATGTCTTTAAGGGTCTTTTGTTCTTATTTATGTGACAGTTAAATGTATGATCCCCCTGAGTGTGTGGAAACAGGATCAATGATGAACTTCAATCCACACAATCACTTCTTATGTGAGACATAACCTTGGCTATTAGCTCCCAGATCAATCAATAACCTATTATCTCGTGAGCTAAGAAATAAATACTGCCTCTGGCCACTATTAATTAGGACAGCCAGGGAGGTATAGACCAGAAGATGTGTGATGTTGTTGTTCCCCATCATTTGAACCACAGGATGAAGCTGAACTGAGAAATTTGGTTTGGATTTTTTTTTTAGTGGGTTGATTTTTTTCACTTGTTGGTTTGTGGGTTTTTGAGAAGGCAAAATGGGTCTTTTTCTATTATGATCCATTACTTCTTTTAAAAAGAGCGAAGTTTTGACAGTGCAGAATTGGTTATTTTCCTTGACTTGAAGCAATTAGGTCCCTGATTGTAATTGTAATGTACTGAGTACATTAACTCTATCCCAGCCAAAACCAGGACACCCCTCCAAACAAGCACAAGGAAAACATGAACAGAAGTGCAGCCAGCCCACTCTTCCAATAATAAAAAGATAACTCAATGTTAGTAAAAGGAAATTTCTGATAATTAATGGAAGACAATATGTTCTATTGCTATTCCTGTTTTCATAACAATAAAATCAGAGAGCAGTCACATTGATAAATATCCCCATTTGTTGCCACTGGCCCTCAAGCCATTCAGTTGCTCCACATGAACTTTTTTTTGACCCCTGCTCTGTATTTTATTGCTGTGAATTCATTGTGTATTTAATGACAGATACAAAACCAGTTGCAGCAGGATGTGATCTGATGCAAACACAGCCAAAAAAGTTGGCTATTTCACCTTTGCTTGCAACATTGACCAAAACTGGTGACCACTCCTGGATAATTAAATAATTCAAAGATGCAGCATTTGTGCATGTGCTGGACACTTATAGATCCTTGTCAATGGTTAACAAAAGCCTTAAGCTGCTTTTGGTTGCTTTTCTAAGCATTTTCTCTTGAACATGATTTATGGGGCAGTTGTTGCAAGATGAAGCCTGGAGAAAACCCATTACTCACAGAAATCAGGTGTAATTCATTGCACAAAACCTCCCCATCTGTGACAAAAGTGAGAGCAGCCTGCCTTGCCACTGATCCCAGAGGTGCAGCTGACAGTGGGACTGGTGCTGGGACAATGCTCTCCACTCCTCCTTCCCAGGCCTCTATGCCAGCTGAGCACTCACTGGGGCTTGCCACACTTGCCAGTTTGAGGTGGTTCATCAATTCTGAGCTCCCCTGGTGATGGCTGTTCAGTTTATACATTTAAGTCCTTTCTGGTGTCAGCTACACATCTAAGAAC
Organism: Alaudala cheleensis; assembly: GCA_013398995.1. Lineage (NCBI taxonomy): Eukaryota > Metazoa > Chordata > Aves > Passeriformes > Alaudidae > Alaudala > Alaudala cheleensis. Next base: position 111,272 of record VWYE01009795.1, on the reverse strand, counting down.
ATCTGGGGACACGTTTGGATGTCCCTGATCTTGGCATAACTTCCTCTGAACTTGGCTTTTGGGTTTCATAAGCAGTACTGAATTCTTTATATGTGAATTATTTCTATTTCTTTATGCTCTACATCAAGGGCAAATGTAAAGTGATTTTATTCCTTTTAATCTATCGAGTCAAGGTACAATTACTGCAAATTTTGCTCTATGTGCACTAGCTAATAAAGATTAAGTTTATTGCAGCCCTGCACATTTTCTAAATGAAAGCACTCCCTCCTCGTGCTCATGAAGGTCAATCCCTTTTCAGGATCAGGGTGGGAAGGGAACAGCATAGCTGGGGCTGACCCACACTGAGTCACCAGGACATCTGCTCCTGGCTGGTCTGGGCACACAATTTCCATGGTGCCAGAAAAGGTAGGAAGCTCTGGCTGACACTGTTTGCACACAAGTGTGTGTGCAGGCATTGGGAAAAAGGTATCAATTAACCTGAATATTGGCAGTTCCACTAATGACAATATTTGGGCTTAGGGTTGAAATAAATTCCATGAGACTTAGAGCTGGTCAATGAGCAGCCCTGGGCATGGAGGCTTGGTGGGTTCTAGGCTGTCTAAACATCACTCCTTTACTACTCTTTAGTTGCTTTGAGCCTCTGACCCTTAACCTTTTGAAAACATCCAGCTTGGATTTCCCAGTGCATGTGTTCTGGGAAATTAAATTATTCTAAAACAAAACACAGAAAAAATTTAAAGGTGGAAGAGCTGGCCTGATGTAACTGGCACCAGTGAATTCAGGAGAGCCAGAGCTGCTGCAGTGTCATCCTTGATATTTTCTCTTTCTTCTTAATCCTTTCATTCTGTTTACCAGACTTGTGGCAAATGAAGTCTGTTGTTTTGCTGTCATAAAGTTTCCTTTAAAAAGCTGGTAGCATGAAAAAGCTATTCAAATAGTGACTGCAGTCTTCTGAGCCACCTGTTAAATTCAGTGAGGGCTGGAGCTATGAAACATTTTCTTTGACATGTGTTTTTTTGCTGTATAATCATCTGTGGGGCTTGCTCTCCCAGACAGAAAAGTGAAAATTCTGACATTTATCCACAAATCATGAGAAAAATGTATTTATTTATTTACAGTTACACATTCAGGATGATAAGCCAGTTGTGCCAACCAACCAGCAAGGAAGTAAAATTCAATTTGATATGTGCAATCCGCATGAGGTGGAAATCTTTTGTGAGTATCCTGACCTTGAATTCAGGTTCATCCTGAGCCTTTCAATATTTCTTCCATTAGCCCCATCATTCCCACAGTCACAGCTGGCCCAGGCAGGAGCCCAGAGAAACCAGGACATGGCTAATTGAGTTTCCCCAGCCTGTTTCTGTGGAAGGCAAAGGCTGCTCTGTAGAAGTCCTACTTCAGCTGCTGAGACATCAATCTCTGCCGTGTCCAAGAGCAACACAGGCAGAGGCTCAGGAGGCAGCAGGACCAGCCCTGGGGAGCTCAGCACAGAGCATGGCTGGCCATGGAACAGGGGTTTTCCCTGCAGGTCAGTGCAGCATTTTCACTAGAGAGGGACCAACTTCTGGGAAAAAAACCAGTCAGGGGTTTGATTTCGGCAGGCAGTGGGATGTGGTTGCATCTCCTGAGCCACCACGCTCTGTGAAAAGAGTCTGTTGGTGCTGATGACAAAGGTTTATCACAGCTGTGGATTCTCTGTTCCTTTCTTTTATTCACTGGGTTTACACCTCCATATTTTGCATCTCTCACTTCTCAGATCCCCAAAGATCTATTGCCCACAGCAATACCATTAATATTAATAGCAAACAATCACATTCTTGTCTGTTGAAGGCAAGAAGTTCCTTCATGCTCTTTTAGGGGTTGCTGAGCACTAACTAACTTTTATGTAACACCAGTTAAATGCTCCTGATTCCATTGTGAAGGGGAGCTGATGCACAGAGAATAACACTGCAAACTTCTGGCCAGACATAAAAGCAAGGTGAACTCCCACTCCATGGAAAGTGTTGCACCATGTACAGTAACATTTCAGTTGGAAGCCCTCAAACAGTAAATGACATAGCACTCATATCTCTTCAACAAAATGTACTTTCCAGTACTCGGGAATTTCACAGTGGATACATAAATTTAAGCAACCTTTAAATTCCTTCTTCCTGTGCTCATGTGGGTGTGAAAAGTCAGAATGGGAATTTCTTTTGCAATCATGTCAAGTGAGGAAGGGAAGTTGATACATATTTATATGCACACACATGCACAAACACCGTTAGCTGTTTCAATTTGCACTTCAGTAAAAAATTCTCTGACTATGAAAATTTTGTTTTCAGTGCCTAAGAATGAAATCTGTCTTAGGAAATCAGCAATCTGAAGGAAATCTGCCAGTTATCTTTGAAGGCTCCTCAGTGCCATTAAAGGCCTGATCTCTTAGTGACTCTTTTAGTCTTGGCACCCAAACCCCTCACTCAGAACCATTACTGCTGGTAAAGTAGCTAATGGGTTTTTGATGCCTTCAGCACACATCCTTCTCATTTAGCACCTAATTTCTTTTATCATCCTAATAAAAAGGATGCAGGATTTCCACTGAGTGTTGCAGAGTCCTCAGCACTTCTCCTTTGCCCATTGCTAGATCTGTATCTGTGGTCCAATCCCAGGCACTGGTGACCTGCCATTGATCTTAACACTGTAATTGTCTTTTCTGGGCTGCTCAGCATCTCTTCCTTCCTACTTAGCAAAGAAAGAAACCCCCAGGGCCTGCAGCTCCTTGCCCAGGCAGAGGAACATCAGGTACACGGGCCCTGAAGACTGAGACACCTGGGGATGCTCCTCTGGAGATGTTCCCTGAGAGCCACAGCCCTGAATGCAAATGTCCTCAGGCAAGTCTGGAACACCTTCTGCCCCTGAGGACAGGCAGACCTCAAACATGGGATGAATTTAAAGCTTGAATTGACTCCACTTGAGGTCAAGAAAGTGAAAAGAGGGAGTGAAAGAGAATTGTTTTTATTGTGAGTCACAGGTGCTACATGTCTGGTGATCAAATGCAAAAAGCTGGAGCTGGTAATTTATGAATATGTCTGACCTTTCTGCTGCTGAAACCCAAAAGTATCATGTGGCTCAATTGCACAAAGTGGTTCTGATGACCTGGGGAGCACCAACTGGATAAAAACAAAAGAGCAGCACATAATTGAGCAAAGGCTGGATCACCCAGCTGTGAGTCAGACAACACTGAGGCACACAGCTCATGGGCCTAAGGGACAACAGGCAAGGCAGGTATCACCTGGTGCCTGCTAAGGACAGGCAAATCACACAAGAAACAGAACATCAGCTCTTCCCTCACCTGTCTGTACCTCAAGCAGGCTGCCAAGTGGGAGGCAGCTGCTGGAGGACTCACATTGTAATACTTAAATGCCAGAACGGTTTGAAATTATAAGTGACATTTTGGAACTCTAAAGGTGTTACTCCCCATGTTCTGGGAGTGCTACACTGGCAGCTAAAGGATTGACCACATGGGTTGAGAGTTAAAACCACTTGGGTTTGAGACAGCATGATTGCATTACATCCATTTTGTACCACAAAAAAAGCTCAGCCAGAGATCTCTGCACCTCTGAAACACCAGTTTCACCAGCCTGAAAGCTGTTATGACTTGAATAATCTGCAAAAAGGAACTGAATCGAAGGAAATGTGATTGAGCGCTGAAAACTGTTTAGAGACATTTTTATGTGATGTCCAAAAAGCCAAAAATTCACAGTAGGGATAAAAAAGTGTGTAACTTCAACAAAGGCAAGCTGAGATCATAGAGGAAGTTAGAAAAAAAGCAGCAGTGAAGCTGTAACAGATGGAAAGCAGGCGACTGTGAAAATTGTTAGTATATATTAGCAGCTAGGAGCTATCTATGAGATGAGAGAGGCTAAATGACACTAGCAGGAAGTTTTGAGCAGCTGAGCTGCAGGAACTGATAAAAATGACAGATATCCTGGGATGTTATTGCATGAAGTGGGGAGAGGTGTCAGTGGTGATGCAGTGAAGATGAAGCTGAGCTGGAGAGAGAGGTTTCAGGTCCTGCCTCTCGTCCCAGGCTGGTTCCTGGGTTTTACCTGACAGCTTGTTCTGTGATGTGTATAAACAGTGTGCCCAGCCCCAGGGGCACTTCTCCCCAAAGGATGCATTCACTGCTAAGCCACCCACCTATGCCTCCTCAAAAATCTGCCCTGGGAATCTCTTTTGCCCTTTGGGTCCAGACTTCTCTTCATGTCCTATGAATGTTCATTTGCTTTGGCCCATGGCAGCAAAGCCATTGATGAGATGAAAACTCCCAGCTTCCAGGAAGCCTGGCTTGGGAGGTTTGGGTTGAAGCTGGGGGAGGAAGAGGAGCTGTGAAGAAGCTGTGCTGCCTCCCATGCCACTGCACCAGCTGAGTCCCAAAGGATGGGCACTGATGCCATCTCCCCTCCTGCAGCTATGCTTTAAAGTAAAGCAGTAACAAATGCTGCTGCTGTACCCTGGGCATGATTTGAGCTGGGGTTAGGTTGCAGCCAGCTTGTAGCTACTCCAGCTGATGTGCAAGGATGGTAACATCAGAGCAAAGGGAGAGATGGGGGCCGAGGGGAGAGAGGCTCTGTCATGTCCAGCTCTTGGGGCATCAGTCCTGAGCAGTCAGCTCAGGCTTGGCTGGAGTCAGTCACATTTACTGTCACTCTAAATGTGACCAGTGTATCGACGCTGCAGCACTATAATGGCTGCTGGTGGCTTTTGCTAGTGAGATAAATCTCATTTTGACTGCACACTATCTGTGTGTATACACAGACATATATGTGCACGTAGGTAAGCATGAACATACAAAGGCAACAAGTATGTATGTGTAAATACACTCAGAATCATTACAGGCTCTCTTTTCATCAGTAAAGGAAGCACACACAGAGACTGAGAACTCAAGTAAACTAAGTCTTTAGGCAAGAACAGAGGAAAACAGAGTCTGAAAGGGAACCCATAAAACAATTAAACATGTGTTATAAAGCCACAGAAGCCAGCTCAATTCATTAAACACATATGGCTGGCACTAACCCAGCAGCGCAGGCACAGACAGAGGAGGGGTATGGATGGCATATGCAGAGACAATAAACACAGACAACACAATAAACACAGAGAGCCACTGTCCAGAGGCAGCCCAGTCCTGTCAGCAGTGCCAGGGTTAGTGGCATTTTCTGTTTCAAGCACTCAGGGAATCTCACAAGAGAGAGCCTAATCAAATGAGAGTGTAAACCCTCCAGATAATAAACAAGGTAAAGATATAAATCTGGCCCTGCTGTCCTCCTCTGCTGGCAGAGCTCTCATTGGAAAATCTTTTTCTTTCAGTCTAAATTGGTCTAAGTGGAAGCTGCATTGCTAAAGGATTACCATGGAGAAGGAAGTATTTCCAAACTGACGCAAATGTGGAATCGGTTCAGAGAGAGCCGACTCCATCTCTGCCTCAGCTCCAGGATCCTTCTTGGAGGCCTGGCTGCCCAAGAGTGCAACACCTCACTCTGCTGCTCGCTGTGAGGGCACAACTGTGATTCTCAACCACTCCCTCATAGCACAGCTACACTCAGACTCCTAAGAGAGGCTTAACTCATTAATTTAATGTTTGTTTTTTGACTGTTTGACAGTGATCTTCACTACAGTCACTCTTAGGACATCCTTAGGTTTTCTGCAAGCCCCTGGCTCTCTTCCCTTGCTGGATACCTTTGGCAGTACCAGAAGTTGCTATTTACTGCTATTCATTCAGAAGACCTGCCCATGCAAATAGTGCATAAAATGATAAAAGATTCAGTAAGCTTTCAGGAAGAGAACATTATTCATCTGCTCAGAAACATCTGGACATTTCAGGAGTCCTCCTAAATTTATGGAGTCTACTCAACAAACCTAAGTTTTTACTCAGGGGTAAATAAGCCATTCTGGGGGCTTTGCCAGGCATCTTCTCTCCCTCTCCCATCTCTGCATCTTTGAATAATGCATCTCTCCAGCTCACAAGCCAGCAGCATTAGCCCCTTGTTTCCTTTAGGGTATTTTTAGGAGCTGCTGCTCCCTGCTCCAGGAGCCAGAGGGGCTGAAGGCACCCTCAGCCCAGCAGGACACAGCCCAGCATCCCAGCTCCCCCCTGCACTGGGGAAGGGGCTCCAGCCCCCCAGACAGGAACCCCGGGCTGCCAAAAATAGCCCAGCTGTGCAGCTTGCCCAGGAGCTGCTGCTGGCTGCACGAGGCCAGCCATGGAGACAGAGCTGCAGCTGAAATGTAGGACACTGGCCGGGGAGGAAGTTTTTCTTATTTAAGACTGCTGTTGTCAAAAGAAACTGAAATCACAGCCCATCTGAGGAGAGGTCAAGAGCTGAACCAAACCTCCTGGAACAAGAGGAGGTTGGAAATATGTGCCAGGTTCTTGAGCAGTTCTATAAACACCGCAACAGGAAAAGAGGAGGGAGAAAAAGAAAGGAAAAATATTACTTTAATCCCTTTAAAAATATTTCCTCCAAGAAAGAATGCCCGAAAACTTTGGGCAGCCAACACTTCACATAGCTCAGAGCTATCCCAACTCAACACAACTCCACTGAACTCAAGCCTTGTCCTTCTGGCTTTCCTAATGCAGAATCTCCCATTTTTCCTCAGATCCCTTTCCAGATTTAACCCTAATAGACCAGAGATACTTGGGATTTGTCTTTTCTACTGAGCAATGTTGTTATGAAGATATTTCTCAGATTATCTTCTCTATTTAAAATATTTTTTCCTTCAGCCATATTCTTCATCATTTTTTTAATGCAGGTAAACAAATAAGTAAATACATTAGGGTTTTAAGAAGCACTCAGAGCTGCCTCCACTTAGCTACCACTGGTAGGATTAGAGTTTCTTTAAAGCCCACTGCTTCTGAAAAATCTGCCTCTGCTTTATGCTTTGTACAAGTGACCCAAGCTTTACACTGTATTCTTAGAAAAGCAGCCCCTGGGATGATTAAAGCAGCTGGGCTTTGGCAAAGAATAAATTCTCTCATTATTTATGTTGCAATGTTGAGACACATGATACAGACACGAGTATATTTCTTCATTAATTGTTATTTGTAATGAGGGACAAAAACACAGAGTCTTCTGCTGTCATATTGCCTTTGCTTTGCTGTGAACACCATCTAAACCCACATAGTGATTAACAGCCTGCATGGGTTTAACTGGTAATTATACACATTATTTGCATAGCACACTTCAGCCCATGTTTATTGTTCTTGCCTTCAATATTTACTTCCAGTAGAGACAGTAGGTAATTAGTTTCATAAAACTTGTGTCTGAGCAGATTCAATTATAATGGATCAAGAAATACTGAATTCAGCTTTTGGATTTAAGCATTTTTAAAGCAGAATTTGTAACATGTCTTTTAAGAGCCAGTCAGTCTTCATTAAGGGCCAGCACTCTTTTCTGAGCTCTGCTTGCTCACAGCCTCAGCTCTGGTTCCTGCCCCTCACAACTGATGCCCTTTCAGCAGTGTGAGGCTGTGAAAGCCCAGCACAGGGAGCAGGGTTGAACATCCTACCATTCCTGCTATTAGCCTGTGCCCTTCTCTGTGCTCTTACAGAGAGCATTTGCTTTCCAAGTCCTGATCCAGACGAGAATAATGAATTTTCTGAAATGCTGTGAGTATTCTATCAGTGCTGTCTTTGAGCACCAGGACAGCAGTGAGGCTGCAGGGATGTCTGCCCCCACTGCGGTGGAGTTACTGCAGTGGTCCCTCTCTGCCCCAGGGTGTCCCTCGGGCAGCCCGGCTGTGAGGCAGCACCACAGCCATCGGTGGGTTCATGGAGCACCCCAGATCGGGGGAGTGCTCAGAAGCAGGAAAACCACGATGCAGCCGCCGGAGTAAGAGACTGACTCTCCTGAGGGGCTAAATCCAGGCTTTATTGGAGCTCGAAAGAGCCCATCTAGCTCGAACACCGACCAGTGCAAGAGAGCCCCAAAACGGTTCATGTATGAGCTGATGAACAGGGGTGGGGAANTGGAGGGAGGACCAGGGTAAACTAAAACGGGAAAAACATAGTAGGAACAGGAATAAACCATTAGAACAGAGTCAGGGGAGAACAACACAAATCCCAACAGGTTACTGCCAGTGCTGTACCAGTAGGTTTGATACATTCCTTTGCTGCAGCACAAGTGCTCTCGTGTTAGAGCAGCAGGTTTTGAGAGGTCACAGGGGTTCCAGGCTCAGGAACCCTTGCAGGCAGCACTTGCAGCCAGCTCAGCTCTCTGCTGGCAGGCGGCAGGTTGGCATGGACACCTCACTGCTGCCTATTGCTGCTGCCATGCACACCCTGGGGTCTCCTTCCACACCACATCCCTCAGCCTAATGTGTTTCGCCTTTCTGATGAGCTGAGAGTTATGCTGGGGGCAGTACACCCTCCTTTGAATGAAACTGTCATTTTTACAGAGAAAGGGGATTCTTGTGTTTCCATAAGCAATGGGCATGTCTGGTTGCTCCCTTATCTGTCCTCGACAGGTAGATAAAAAGACAGAGAGATAGATGATATCCAGCAGTTCTTTGCCACTTGGGACCATCAGCATCTCCCTTTGGGAAGCTAGAATATGTTTCAGCAGCTGTGAAGATGGATAACAATTCTCTGGGGAGAGCAACTTTCAGGCATTCTCTGGCTGTTAGGAAACACCTGTTCCCAAATCTCTGCCACAGCCACTACTGATGCTCAGGCAGCAGATTCAGGTTTAAATCACCTTTGAGGGGCTGGCACTGCAGTATCTCAATGCAGATTCAGGTTTTATATCATATTTTTATATCATATACTTTACATCAGTCCAGCATTTTGCTGGTCTTCCCCAGCAAACCAAGTTTTATGAGAAGGGTTTCTCATTGTATAGGCTCTAAACAGCACAAATTCTTCCATTGCAGTGCAAGTGACTTTAGAAACACTCTGGGTTTATTTTCAGGGTACATGGGTGGTGGGGGAGAGGAACAGACTAATGTTCTATTGCCTGTACAAGACTCCTCTGTTTTCCTGCCTGATTGGGTTTGGGTTTGTCTCATTGGTATTTTGTTTTGTTGCAAAGTGGTTTTTTTTCAGAAGAGGGGAGATGTAGGTGCACTGATGCACCTGTGCTTCACTTGTAACCAGCAGATACTTTTGAATCCCAGAAGGAAGGCAGCATGGCAAATTCAAACTGGAAAACATTCTTACTGAGCAACAACTAGAAAAAAATTGAGTAGTATTCAGGCTTGCAGCTAAGAAAGTTTTCTAATCCCATTGTCCTTTTAGGCAGGTTTATATAATATCAGTCCAGACTACAGCAAAGTTATAATAAGTTTAAAAAAGAAAAAAAATAAAAAGAGGGAAGGAATTAAATGGGTTCTCAGAGATGCCATGCCTGAGTAGGTTATAAACTTTCAGAAGTTGTGTTTCTCCATTACGGCCAATGGAAAGATGTCATCAAAAGCAAAGGAAGTAGATTCCTGCAACAAGCAAGCCTGTTTCAGAAGATAAGGATAAGCTTATTTCATAAACATTTGCCCTAGGAAGAAGGTGCAGCAGAGTGAAGTCCTGAAATGATAAGGGGCCACTGATTTTATACATGCCTGTCATCAAAATTGAAAATAGTTTATAGGTCTTCCTGTTCAGAAAAGAATCCAGTGCTTACCTATACAAGGGTTATCAGCCTTTATTGAAAAATCTTCCTGTACCCTAGAGGATTTATTTTCCCGCTCATTATAACACCAACACAAAAGATACCATGAGAGTAAAAGTCCTGAGAAATTACTTTCAGACTAAGGAAATGAAAAGGTCCTTCTAGAGTTTGTTATGAGCAGGACAAAGTTGCTGCAGAGGAGTGGGAAGAGACCCTCAGGGGCCAGGAGAGCAGCTTCCTTCAGAGGGAGGGCAAAATAAAAATCCACATAGGACTTGTTAAACCACAAATCTCTCTAATCTGATTTACAATGACCCCAGTCATGACCCCAAAGAGGAGTGGCAGTGCTGTGACCTGCTGCTCCTGCCCTTGTGGTGGCCCCAGTGTGTGTCCTGCCACGGGCAGGGTGTGTTGGCTTAGGGGCAGATAGCGGAGCCAGCCCAGGGTCCCTGCCCTGCCTGCAAACCCTGGGGCACAGCACACCCAGGCCTGCAGAGTTTGTCCCGTTGTGCTGCACATCCTGCCCCTCAGCCCAGCCCCTGGCAGGCAGTACCACGCTGAAGTCCCCCAGGGCCACCCTCCTGTCACCGCTGCTGCTGGGCTGGGGGCAGCCACTGTCCATCCCCACAGCCTGAACACACTGTCTGTCCTTGCCCAGGCACCACTGTCCATCCCCACAGCCTGAACACACTGTCTGTCCTTGTCCAGGCACCAGTGTCCATCCCCACAGCCTGAACACACTGTCTGTCCTTCCCCAGGCACCACTGTCCATCCCCACAGCCCTGAACACACTGTCTGTCCTTCCCCAGGCACCAGTGTCCATCCCCACAGCCCTGAACACACTGTCTGTCCATCCCCAGGCACCACTGTCCATCCCCACAGCCCTGAACACACTGTCTGTCCTTGCCCAGGCACCACGGCCCACTCGGGGCCACGAATGGCACTGCACCCCTGGGAGATGCAGGAGATGGGCATTGGGAACACCTCTGTGCCAAATGCAATTAAAAACAATTACTCTGCCCCAAAGCTCGGGATGGTCACTTGCCAGTCCTAAATGGGCACCACCAGATGTCATGGTGGCAGTGCCACCCCGGTTTGAGGTTTTGCTCCCTCAGCCAGCAGTGCTGTTGCCAGCACGATCCTGGGCAGGACCTAAATCCAGAGTGTCTCTGAGTAACAGGGGTTCCACCCAAGCCCTGGCACTGCCTGGGCTGGCAGCCCCTGCCCTGGTGTCCCTGTGCTCCACTGCTCCCGTGCCCAGCTGCTGCTGGAAGCAAAGCTGTTGCAGCCCTTGCAGAAGCTCCAGGTGCAGCCCTAGAGCTCAATCTTTGTATTTTTTAGCCTCATACGAATTCAGGTCTCTGTGCTTTCCATAGAATAGAACACAGCAAGGGACTTGTGTCTTTTCTTGTTTAAAAGTTTTCTTCTGAAAAGTCTATGACTCCTTATTTTTGTCTCTGGGGATTTTGGATGTTTGCAAACTTGAAAGTAATACGATTAAGTGTTGAGATGAGTACATTGATGGTTTTTCCTCTTTTATTTAAATTAAAATAAAAATGCCTCATAAGCTGTAGGTGCTGTGTGGTCTGTCCTCATTGCTCCAGCAGTTCCAGCCCTCCTTGCACTCTGCTGACCTTTTACATTTCCTATTATCTGGGCATAGGTATTGTGAGGGCTAAAAGGTTATGGTGAAAGGAAATATTGCTGATTACTGGGTTTTAAAATGGTATTTTTGTGATTGTTTAATGAGTAGAAACTTCTGGTTTATCTTCTCTATGGTAGTAGTTCCTTCTGTCATTCCCCACCATTCTCCAACAAACACCACACCTGAAGGTATTCCCTCAGAAGCTCAGATTTCTCTTGTGCCTCTTGGCAGGAGAAAGGTAGAGAGGATCAGTGTTTTGTGTCTCGATGGGTCACTACCCTACATTTATTTAAGCTATTTACCATCTAACATTTTAAGTGACTTTTTTGGCATGCCAGAGCAAAGCTTTTCAGTGATCAAGAAAAACCACTCTGGGGGAGATTGTTAATACTACTCTGCCCTTGATAGGATGGTGACTGGCAGCATATAAATACCCCTGACAGGATGACAGAAATCTCTCTTCTATATTTATCAGGAGCCCTGGGCCAACATGCACAGTGGTGGGAACCCATCTGCTCTGTTCAGTCATTTTATCAACACGCTACTACTTAACAGCTGAGCCTTTTGTAATGTATTTTTCTTAGCTTGGTGTGTGCAGGGAGCAGGAGTGTCTTTAACAGCAGTGTGACAAAACCAAAATAAATCATAAAGGTGAATTGTAAATTGAAAGGTCTGGTGATTCATCAGATGAATCATATGAAGGGACAAATTAATTTTGACACTGCTTGACCACGTAGATTTCTTGCTATCAGCCTGACATCATTAGCTCTGTGTTAATGAGCCCTTCCAGTGCACACAGAAAATACCAGCAGGGAGAGGGGCAAAGGGCTTGGGCAGCTCCTGACTGGGGGGATTGGGCAGCTCCTGACCGGGGGGATTGGGCAGCTCCTGGCTGGGGGCTCAGGCTTCCCACTGTTTAAAAAAGAAGGTTTGGTCAGCACTGGGGGCAGCTCCAGAGGACACCATGCAGATCCTTCCCCTCTAGATCCAGCTCCTCAGGATGCACACTGCCTAAAGCAGGCAGCAGAGGCCAGAGGTTAGGGCTGGGGTTAGGGTTAGGTTTAGTGGATTGGGGTTAGGATTAGGGATAGGGGTAGGGGTAGGCTTAGGTTAGTGTTACGGGTAGGGGTAGGTTTATGTCTTGGGGTGACTTTATGATACTGGATCCCTCTCATCTGCTTTGTGCCCAGACATGAGTCTTGCACCATGAAGCCTGGAGTGTGGAGGAACCTCAGGAGTTCCTCTGTGTTCTCTGTGTGCAGCACTCACACCCATCCCCGGGTTTGCTGGGCTGTCTAGCACAGACACAGGGAGTCCATCTTTGCTTTTATCTTCTTCATTAACTCAAGGACAGCATTTTGGGGAGGACTGTGGCTTTTTCTTTTAGAACAGTTTATCTTTGCTCCTGCCAGAGAGGAGGTCCTGGCGTGCCACATCCCACATTCTGGCTTTCACAGGAAGCTGAGCAGCATCCACAAAAACGACTCTGAACCTACCAGCTTGCTTTCTCTACATTGAGAAGGTTTATTGTCTGACATTACTCATTCTTTTTCATACCTGCAAGCACCCTGCTTGTTGCATAAACAACTTTTTTATCATTTTCCTCCAAAAAATTCCTTTCAAACCTGTGAGAAAAATGCTGCTGAAACCTGTCTACTATTAAAAACACATTAATTTCAAAACATTTCCTCCTAATTTATCCAAAACCAACACAGTTCAGTAAAATAAATCTTTTCTGCAATTAACAGCAGGTGCAAGGAAACGAGTCCTGCACAGCAATGTTTTTCAGCCTAAGGACAAATAAATACTTTCTAAGGCTTGGATCCTGTTCCAGTGCCTGGCGTTTCTGCTCACAGCATTTTAGATTGTGTTAGAATTTGAATTTTTACTTACCAGAAGTTAATGAACACTATACTGCTGAGCACCTGCCTTTCCCAGCCTTTTGGCTTTATTTTCCGTGACACAGTTTCATTTTTGTTTTGGATATTTGCTCACATAAACATTTCTCTCCCACTTCCAGAAATGCAACTTTTTTGTCTCACATTCAAAATCAGCCACTGCAGCACTGGAGACAATGGCTGGGATCATTTTTTTCCTGGATTCAGAGGAGGCCTGAACTCTCATAAAGCTACCTTATACCTTAGTTTGAAATACAGGCCACGTGTCAGAGTTTATTTCTGTCAAAACTTTACTGAAAGGCAGTGCCTGTGTGTGTCTGATGAGGAAATGCAGACTTCTCTTTGATTTTCAGACCAAACCTCTCAGACACTTCTTCTTATCATCCCCTCAGTGCAGGAAGGCCCTACATCCTCACTTCAAGCAGATGTCTACATTCACTGATGTCTGTTGAAGAATTTAAGTTTTCTTCTACAAATTCAGCAGGGCATTATTTTAAAAAAATCAAATTGCACTCAAGGCACCAATATTTTGCAGTCTGCATAGTTTGTGAGAGCCTGGAAGTTTTTCTCTGCAGGCAGAGCACCAGGATGGACCAACAGCAGAAATGAGTCTTTTGTCCTTGCCATGAGGGCAGTGGCATCTCCCCATCCAAATGTTTTGTATTAAATCCAAATACAGGAGGCATAAACAGGTTGTAAAAAGGCAGCTGCTCTGAGAGCCCGTCTCCCCAAAGATAGTCTGTGAAATATATTGGTGTGAATTCATAATGTCTGAGCAGTCTCAGCTGAATTAAAGACTGAAAAGAGGACCATAGCAGCAAAATATAATTTCAGAATTCAAGTTAGCCAAATGAGGTAATTCAAGGTTTAAGTGGTATTTTATGTTCTTAACATTTTCCACAGCACTTTTTGAAAACACCAAGGTGAAATAATCACTGTTGCAGAACCACAGATTTCTCTCAGGGAAATTGTTTCATTCAGTGTAAAATGCAAGTCTGTCTGAGTATTTGTGTAAAGCTGAGGCTTTTTTCTCCCCCTTTGTAAGACTGCAAAATAAAGTGCTTCTGGATGAGTCTGTAAGCAACAGAAATGTTATTATTTTTTATATTACAAATAGTAATCTCTTTTTAAAATGAAAAAATGTATTAATATGCAATCATCTTCAATGAATGTTCACTTTAAAATTCAAAACCCCAAACAACAACATTATCAGTGAGATGTTGTCAATGCTCCCTCTTTGCTTTCTGGAAAATAGTTTACTGGAATCAGCTGGGTTTGAGTTTGTCAGAATAAGCTGGAATATACTTTGATTTCTATAAAATGCCTACAGAAATTATGCAACAACAGTTAAGTTGTGGTTCAATTGTCCAATATACATGAAGCCTTTGATGGCAAAAGTGAGTGGAGGTAGAAAGATAATCTAATTAACTAGTTTCCCAGCTAAACTAGTGTCTCTGTTAAATTCATGCACCAAACCCAGAGAACTGTGATATGGCTCTAAATCAACTGTTAACTCATCACAGCACTCCTGTCCCAGGGAAAGTGATCTTAATCAGCTGACATGAACTTTTCCCCCAATTCATCACACTCAGGTTCCACATGCCCTCAGCTTTCCCTGGGTTTCTTAAAGATGGGAATGATTATTCCTGATGAGAGGTTTCATTTGTCTCTCAGGCTGGTCCCTCTGAAGCAGCAGCAGCAGGGCCCTGTACACAATGTGTGTGTGAAAACACCAGCCTGGAGTGCAGGGACATCACTACAACCTGGCTGAAGGCAGACCTTGGAAACTTTGTCCTTGCTAAAACTTCTCCTAAATGTAAAAATATCTGTTAAACACAAGGTAAGAGATATCTTGGAAGAAACCCCATGAGCATGAAGGCAGTATTCTGTGTGTTTGGTGAGCCCCAGGCGAGCGGAGCAGCAGGAGAATGGCGCCCTGGAGCTGCATTGGAGCTGCACTGAAGCTGCACTGGAGCTGCACTGGAGCTATCAGGACAGGGCTGCCGGGGCACCCCATCCCCAGCCCACCCCCATTCCCAAGGAAAGCAGAAGAGATGGTGGGAGCAGCAACACCAGGGCAGCAGCATCTCCCAGTGACTGATGGGGCCAGGGAGCTGCGAGATCCTCTGAGCGCTTCAGAGACGATCCTTAACCTTGTAGTTTTTTATTTGTATATTTTTCAGGAGAGTCAGCATTATTTCCTTCATGGTCACTGCTACATAAATCCATATCCACCTGTGATTAATGGCTCTTCAACACAAAAGGAAGGGGTTAGCTAAAACTTCTAATCACTGTCAAACTTCATAATTTTCCCACTGTCTTTTCCTGCCTCCTGTGAAGCTTCTTCATGGCAAAACCTAATGAAAGCTGCCACTCCATACTGGATGGACTTGGAATGAACTTCAGATGATACCTATCATACCTACAGGCCACTCTTTCCATGTAGTTGTTGAAAACCAAGTGTCACAGGCCTGTGAATGTTTTAAAAGCATGAGAATTCAGGGTCTGCCTGTTTCTGTTAATTGACTGGGTGAAAAAATACAGTACAGGAATACAAATTCAATAGTGGCCTAATGGCACAGGCAATGAAGGTCATCTCCTTCCTCTGACTGCACTAACTTGGCTCCTAGTTCACACAGCATTTGTCTCCTTCAGCTCTATCCTCACTCGCTCCTGTGTGGGAATTGCCTCAGGATGGAGTTTAGGTTTCATAAAGCATGAAAATGCCAGAAATTGCAGTGAGTCCCAGGGCTGAGTTTTCACAGAGTGGCTGATCCCCCATCCCTGGAGGTCAGCAAGCAGCAGCTGCAGACACAGCCTGGGGCACAGCCCTGCCATTCCAGGCTGGAGACAGCCCTGTGAGCCCCGGGCAGAGGGCAGAGCCACCCCGGGCTGGCACAGCCTCGCGTGTGGTGCCTCTGCGGATCCTCAAACACAGCCAGGCACGGATTTACCCTGCCTGACTTCAGACACCCCTGTGGCTGGGATGCCAGGATCACCCTGTGGGCCCTCAGCAGGGAGAGCTGTGTGCAGTGAGCAGCTCAGTGGTTTGTTCTGCTGTGCCCAGTGATGTGCACAGTGCTGGGATGCAGGGACAGGCTGTGCCTGAGCACTCACAGGGCTCCTGCCTTTGAATCTGGAGTCCCTCTGGCTTTCAGCCCTCATCCTCCACCAGGCTGCCCAGAGGCATGGGATGGGGCTGCTACTCCCTTTGCCTTTCCCTTGGCATCCAAAGCTGTGCTCAGGGAAGCCAAGGATGCTGCAGCACAATTATTGCATTTGGAGCCTGGCCAGGCCCAGCCCGGGGATGGGAAGCCTCTCACTCTCACTAACAAACAACTGGCAATCAGTTTTCAGGGGAAGGCAGGGTACAAAGGTTGCCACTTTTTAGCAGTTTTGTTGTGAAGTTTCTGGTTTCAGATTTAATTTTTGCAATTTCCACCACCAGCCTTGCACTCATTTTCAGGGAGGGAGCCAGAAAACCATAACTCTGTTATATGCCACACACTGAACTTCTTCTCTGAATAATTCCTTTTTGATGAAATGGCAAGGGCAGAATGTTTGCAAAGTCTTGTGAAGCTTCTAGAGTTTTTGGGTTTCTTCAAACTGTAGATACATGACTGAGAAATCACTGAGAAAATATTTGCTGAAACCCAAATTTGTGACCTCAAGTTCCCCAAACCTCACGCAATTCTTCACTTTCCAAAGCCTGTCTGATTGACTGGAAGTGGAAAGCCATTCTTCTAAAACTTTGTAATGACTCTAATTGCATTTTAATATTTGATATGCTTTAAAATTGCAGAGCAAGTATTGACATCGATGCTGAGCCATCCTTCACCATCCATGAACTGCCCTACAAGAGCATTTGTATGGTGACAATGAGAGCTGTAATTACCTGTGATCCGAGA
The DNA here is from genome assembly GCA_013398995.1 of Alaudala cheleensis. NCBI lineage: Eukaryota > Metazoa > Chordata > Aves > Passeriformes > Alaudidae > Alaudala > Alaudala cheleensis. The sequence goes on along the minus strand of VWYE01009795.1, from coordinate 94,186 downwards.
TGGACAGTAGTGACATGTTTTATTCAAAAGATGTGATTCATTAGTGCCTTTGCAACAGCCTGGAGAGAATGAGAATATTTATTAACTGTACAAGACTAATGACTGCCCTCACAGGCTTTCATTGGTGCCAGCTCAGGTCAAATCTGTGTATGGACTGTAAGGAGACACAGCCAGTCTTAAATACAGAGAAAGCTACAATAAAGCCTAGAACAGTGTCTCAATAAACAATTTAAATTTAGCCTTGTTGTCTTGGAGCTCTCTAACGATGTTCACTGAGTAATGTTGGGGTGTGTGTCCATACAGAGGCTGAATGCAAATGTCCTGAGCACTTTCTGCAGCCAGACATTACCCTTCACATGTCCCCAGAGAGCCAACACAGATGTTTGACATTCTGCCTGTGAGCAGCACTGCACTGAGGGTTGGTGTTTGCTGCCTGCCCATGCAGGGTGAGGAGGGTTGTTTCCATTCCCTGCCTGATGCTTGCAGGGGCTGGTGTCTGTGCTGGTGCAAGGGGAAGTTTGCAGTGAAGAGGCTGCAGGTGGGTGGACAAATGCACATCTGCTCTGAAAACCTGAGATCTTCTATTAAAGATCACTTTGTGAGATTGAAAGGCAACATTTTTCCTGTATGCTTGAGGGGCATGATGTGCTCTGACAGCCATGAGTCTGTTTGCACAGTGCTGGAGTGCACCAGTGGCTGGCAGCTCTCCTCATGCTGCTGGGGACAGAAACATCCTGCTGTTAAATCCCAGAGCTCTTCAAGCACTGTCACCTTTTTTTTTCTTGAAAACTTCATTGCATTGAGGTGGTACCAGTAAAACTGTCATTTCAAAGGCCCTGAAAGTGGCTTGAAAGGAAGTTAAGGGAATATATTAGGCTGTGCTTTGTTGTTTCTAGTGGAGCTCTTAGAACAAGGCCGTGCTGAAGCACATGTAGCAGTTAAATACCACACCACTGCTCACTAAAACAATTAACTCCATCCCAGTCAGAACTGGGACAGTGTGTCTGGGAGGAGTGTGCTCCCAGGGCATCCCAGGGCACTGCTGTGGGCCTGGGGATGGCAGAAGGGAAGATCCTCAGCTGCTGCCAGCTGGGTCAGCCTGGCACTGCCTTCCTGCTTCAGCCTGAACAACTGACACAGGCACGTGGGCATTGGGACAGCCCCAATCATCTCCTCCCAGACCTTCTTCTGTGCAATTCCAGGGCCTTAGTACCAAAGCCATTAATTGTATGGTTTTGTATGACTGTGTTTGTAGCAGGAAAAAAGGAAAAACAGAAGTCAACATTGGTCATGTCAGTGGGGGCTGCAAGGGATCCCCAGATGGGCAGCTGGTGCTCATCCATGCCATGCCATGCCATGCCATCCCATCCCGTCCCGTCCCGTCCCATCCCATCCCATCCCATCCCGTCCCGTCCCGTCCCACCCCGCAGCCCAGCAGTGCCCGAGCTCTGTAAGGCTCGGCTTTGCCCTGCAGAGGAGGAGGAGGCGGCTCGGGGCTGTCTTTGAAGGCAGGATCAAAGCAGAGAGGAGCCGTGCGCTCCTTTGATTCCTCAATGGGCACAGTTTGTGCTGGCTGCGCTCCCGCCTGGCCGCACGCCAGGAGCGCTCAGGCTCCAAAAGCCGCCCCGGTTTCCAAGCCCCTCGGTGCCAGTCCGTTCCTTTTTGTCCCTCCTGCTCCCGGGGGACACTCCAGCCGCTCCCCTGAGCATCCTCGGGCAGCACCGCGCCCTGTGCTGGCTCCTGCGGGTACCACAGGGGGACAGAGGGGACTGCCCATCTCCCCTTGGACAGCACAAACGGCCTTTTGTGGGCTTGGAAACCCCTTCTGGGAGCATGTGGAGGAGCCAGTCCTGCTCCTGTGACAGCTCTTGACAGTTCCTATTCATTGGTCAGCTCCTCTTTTTTTTTTGGGGTGCTTTGGGGTTCAGAGGTGTCTGATGTTTAAGGTTTTTATATGGAGATAATTTTCTTGACTTATCAATGTGTGAGGATCTTCACTGAGGGAAAAAAAAAAAGGTTTTAAAGGCAAACAAACAAATAAACCATCTGATATTATAACCTGGAAATTCAGGCCAGCTGAACATTTTTTTGTTGGAAGAATTTCCTACTAGCAGTTGCTATTTTATTTTTCTTATTTTTCCTCTGGAATTTGCAGTGGAAAAAACCCTAAGTGAAAAGCATTGGAATGAAAGTTTCTGCATGTAATATAGTCAAAATATTCGATTTTTAATGCAGAATTTGCCTTTTCAAAGCACTGTGATTTTATTTTCAAATTTATTTACTTTCTTATGTCTGACAAATCTGTATTATTTATTTACCTGTCAGTAATGATATACCACAAAGTCATCCTGGATTTTGGTAAAGAAATACATCCAAAACCCCCTCTGATGTTTGCAAGAAAAAAAAAATCTGGTTTAAAACATATTTTTGAAATAAATTTTGAAATGTGAGTGTCTAAGTTTGAAATGTAAAGTCTGTTGGAATGACTAACTCCATCCAACATTTTCACAGCACAGCTTTCTTCCTTTCAGCAGGGGGAACAGGCACCACAGCTGACATGAGAGGGAAGTAGAAAATTCTCCAAAGAATAACATTTTAATTCATCTTGAAATAAACATTGAGGGTCTGTGACTGCCTCCTGTAAGGGTAGTGGGAAAAAAATACCATCTAGAAGATGAACAGAAGCAGTAAAAGCCATCTATTGCAATGTATCACCATGCTGTTCCATTGCTATCTGCCAACCAGCAAGTAAAAATTCCTCCTGTGACAAAATTGTAAATGCCACAATAACACCATATTTTCTGCTTTGTTTCTTGGAGAAAAAAAATAAGTGTAAACTTGAGAATAATATGAAAAAAATCTTATAAACTGGGGATCTGTAAAAAATTCTGGGAGGTGAGCCAGGAGCTGCCCCATTTTTCTGGGGTCAGTCTTAAGGATTATTTGGGTGATCAGGATAGTTTTAATCCCAGATTTTTTTCTTTTTTCACAGGAAAATGATTCTGATGTACTGATAACTCACCTGTTGGGTTTAATACTTCATGACTGCCTGGAGCAGCATGGGTGCTCTATTTTGCTAAAAAACACACTCCTAATCAGTCCTGTTTGTTAGGAAGATTTACAAATCCTGACTGAAGAACTGAAAAGTTGTAAGGAAAACCAGCTTTTTGTGTCTCAGTTATCCCCAGCTCCTGTAGCTATGGCAGGTGGAAAGTGCTGAAACATCAGCTCGTGGCTGTGCCGTGCTGAGTAACTGCTTTTGAAATGGTGTGGCAGAACCTGAGTGCCATTGGAACCCGATTCCCTGAGTTTAATTGACACAAACACGACACAAACCAGTTCAGACACACATGAGGAGACAGCAGGGGTGTGGGCAGCCCTGCAAGCACATCAAGTCTTTGTGCTGAGCACCAAGGATGGCACTCAGGAGCAGGTCATTGCCAAATGTGCCCTCAGGGGCGCTGCTCTGGGGATGCACAGCCTCCAGCTTTCTCAAAATTAGCGGCAGAAAAGCTGAAATGGTACTTTAAACAATGCCAGTCTCCATCTTCTCTGGTTTGTGTAGGACCCTTTCAGACACAGGAGCAGGTGAGGCCGGGATCCCGCTCTGACTCAGCCGCTCCCGCTGCCTTCCCTGCTGTTTCCATCTGCCTGCTGCTGCAAGCACCCTGCACCCAGACAGCTTCTCATTGCATAACATCTTCCCCCAGAAAGTTTGACAACATCCCTTGGCTTCTAAAAACAGCCCCGTCTCTGCCTTCCTCACAGAAAGGCGGATGGTCCGTGGATGCAGCGAGCTCCACCTGCGCTGTCTGCGCTGTGCTGCTGCAGCTCCTGCTGGGACACCAAAGCCCAGCTCCTGCAGCCTGCCAGGGCTTACTGGGAACAGAGCTGAGCCTCCCTGGGGAGGGCTAAAAACCTATTGAAACAGGGATGCTAAAGCTATCAGCAGGAAAGGGATGTGAGTGTAAACTTCTGTTCTTGCTAAGAGAGAATATTGACCTTAAATTTGTATTTTGTTTCAGCTGGCCATACATGTTTCTAACACAGTTTAAAGCTTACCTAATATTTGCCTTCAACCTGAACAGAATATTTTAGTGCACTTTCATAGGACTTACAGACTCACAGAATCAAAATCATCCAGTCCAAGCACCAACCCAGCACCACCATAATCACCCCTAAAGCCAGGGGCCACACCCAGAGGCCTCCTGAGCCCTTCCAGAGACAGTGACCTCACCACCTCCCTGGGCAACTTATTCCAATGCCTGGCCACTCTTCCAGTGAAAGGTTTTATTCTAATATTTAACCAGAACCTCTCCTGGTGCAACTTAAGGCCGTTTCCTTTCATCCTTTCACTTGGAACAAGGCAGAAGGGACTGACCCCCACCTGGCTACAACCTTTTGTCAGGTAATCTACAGAGCAATGAGGTTCTCATTGCTGAGCCTTCTCATCTCCAAACTAAAAAAAATCCAGTTATGTTCTTTTTAACTATCTTCTTAACATTTAGGTAAATGTCAAGGTATTTTATGTTCAATAATTTGAAGAATTGAAATTATTCACTTTGAAAATACATAAATTGAACTCTTAAGACAGTTCCAAAAGTATGGCTGACTATTATTTCTACTGAACCTAATCACTGAATACTTCCTCACCTGGAAATCTAGCTCAGTTCCCTTTCCCCACTTGTTCCCCTTTTCCTTTAAGAGAAGAAATTTGATTCCTCTAATTCATCAAAATATATTCATTGCCCTGCTTCTGTACATCTAATTCGTTTCCACAGATGACTTTTTTTTTCTATTTCCACAGATGACCTTATTTTTTTCTTACAGTTTTACCTAAAACCCCAAATACAAAGCATTTAGAGAATCCTTTGGTACTCCTGCCAGGGAGTCCTGCTGTCTGACAGACCCCTTTGCTGCTGCCCTGGCAAAGCTGTCAGGCTGTGCTTTCCTGGGCACAGTGTGATTGTGGATGTGCTCACCATGGAGTGAGTGTGTGCTGAGTGCCTCCCCGAGCCACTGCCATGCCATGCCATGCTGTGCCTGTCTGAGTTTGGGGTCAGGAGTGTGTGCTGAGTGCCTCCCTGAGCCACTGCCATGCCATGCCATGCTGTGCCTGTCCGAGTTTGGGGTCAGGGAGCAGCTCAGAGGATCACAGGGCTCTGAGGGCTGCAGGCTCTGCTGGCAGCCTGGCATGGATCCCCAGCCACCCACTCTGTCCTGCTCCTCTGGCAGCTCTGTGTCTGCTCCTGCACCTCCAGCCCTGGTGTGGGATCGGTNTGCCATGCTGTGTTGTGCCTGTCCGAGTTTGGGGTCAGGGAGCAGCTCAGAGGATCACAGGGCTCTGAGGGCCACTGCCATGCCATGCTGTGTTGTGCCTGTCCGAGTTTGGGGTCAGGGAGCAGCTCAGAGGATCACAGGGCTCTGAGGGCCACTGCCATGCCATGCTGTGCTGTGCCTGTCCGAGTTTGGGGTCAGGGAGTGTGTGCTGAGTGCCTCCCCGAGCCACTGCCATGCCATGCCATGCTGTGCCTGTCCGAGTTTGGGGTCAGGGAGCAGCTCAGAGGATCACAGGGCTCTGAGGGCTGCAGGCTCTGCTGGCAGCCTGGCATGGATCCCCAGCCACCCACTCTGTCCTGCTCCTCTGGCAGCTCTGTGTCTGCTCCTGCACCTCCAGCCCTGGTGTGGGATCGGTCCCAGCCAGGAGAGGGGACCCTGAGGGGACTCTGTGGGACAGGGTTGGTCTGGCACCCTGCCCCTGGGCAGTGGCTGATGCTCCTGCTCTGCCTGAGAGGGACAAGGGCACTGTGACCTGCCATGACCTGGCCCTTCTCCTCACCCCCTCCCATTCCCAACTGAGGAGAGCAGCCCCATGTGTCAGAAAATCAATGCACTCTGTGTGATTCTGGAGAAGTGCCTCTTCCTGCAGCCCAACACCCTGGAACAGCACAGCTGTGGCCATGCACACCCTGTGTGTCACCCCTGCTGCTCTGTGAGGGGACCTGCTGCCCTGGGATCCCACAGTCCCCTGCCACTGCCCTCCCCAGGCCCCACAGCCACCACTGCCTCTTGGCAGGTCATTCCATTCCAGACTCTTCCTTGAAAATCCCTTCATTGCAACTTCTGACTTGTTTTTTAAAGAATTTCTAGCTTGATGGAAAGTAGGAAAAAAAAAAAAGGAAATTAAAATCCAGGATCTGTCTTACTCATATCCACTTGCAAATAAAAAAGCACTGTGGAAACACTACCCAAGCAGAACAGAGATTTATTTTCAAGCATGTGAGCAGTTTAAGGTCATTTACTTAAAATTACATTCAAGAAACAACAGTGATGCTTCTGCATTACTCTCTCCCTTTAATGCCACTCTGCATCTAATCCATCTTACTGTTCAATAGAAATAGCTTACTCCCACGTCTGAGGAGAGCATTGGGCTGGAGCCTGCATCTCAAACACCCTCCTGTCACTGGCAGGGAGTGCCATTTTTAGATCTCCCATTCCAAAGAAAGGTCAGTCTCCATTCTAAACAATAGAAGGAGTAAATAGTCAGTCCACTTTACCCTTTCTCCAGCTTTTAAAAGGAAAACAAACGAACAAACATCCAGTCACCAGTGCCAAGGTAATTGCCAGTATTTTAATATAGTTACACAGAATTAACAGACTCTGGCAATAAGATTTTTTTCCCCTCAAGATGTGATCATACATTTCTGACAACAGCACAGCAGTGCCGTGAAAGGACATCAGATAAGAAATACAGCTGGTTGAAATCTGCATTTCACGTTCCTCACGACATTTTTCAGGAGAAAAAGAAATCCTTCAGAAAATAACAACAGAGTGTCAACACAAAGCAGCTGCTCAGCTGTGACTTTGTATGGATTCATCCAGGAGGTTGTGGGCAAGTGTCCTTCAGGGTGTGGTGGTAGGAAAAGACAAGTCCTCAGAAGCTGTATTCCCAAGGCTGGAGCAGTATTTCCATTTGTGCCCCTCTCTGCTCTCTGGGGAGCCCATGGAGAGCAGCCCTTCAGCCCAGCCAGAGAAACTGGGTGGCCAAAGGGGTTCCATGGGCACTGGAATTCACAGTGAAGAGTCACTGGCAGTTTTTGCTTTAAGGTGCCCAAGGCTTCCAGGCAGCTGCAGCTGAGCTCAGGAATTGGCCAGTGGAAGATCTCCAGCACCTCTTTTTGTTCCCCTTCATTGAAACTTTCCTAGTCAAGCTTTCAAACTGACTAACTTTTTGTTTGAGATCTGAGCTTTTTAATTTTTTTTAGACTTTCTGCCAGCCTCCTCTGAGGTTTTGGCACACATGATGGTGCAATTACCCAGCACTTCCCTCCTTGCAGAAGAGGCCCAATGTGGTTCCATGGCCACTGGCAATGAGAAGTCAGTCTGAATTAGCAGCAGCAGAGGGTTTTGAGTGGCAGTGAGAGGAGGATGTGGTGGAAATGCTCTGTCATTGTGGTTTGGGCTGAGAGCATACGGATACAAGTCTTGCCAGACCCAGAACAGAGCTCATTATTGAACAAATAAAATATTCCATAGGAGAAATAAGAATACAAAAAAGAAATCCATCACAGCTATATCTATGGTGGTATTTAACATTTTTATATGCTCCTAAAGGAGCTTAATAAACCAGAAGACAAAGAAAGAAAAGTTCCATTTTGGGTACTAATTGGAAATAATTCTGCAGGTTTAGGGTCAGAAAAATGGGAAAAATAAAAAGTACAGGCCTGCCTGAAGTTTTGTAGAAGATGATTTTTGTTTTGCATTATGTAATCAAATAAACACATCACAACATTATCACTTGGGGCTTGCAATGCAGTGACTGTCCCTGGAGGTCCTTTGGTGCCACCTGCCACGGAGGAAACATCTCCCTCGTGGCTCCAGGCTCCAGGCCAGGTGAGGTAAACTAGCACTAAAAAATTCCTTCCTGGTGTGATGGGATGAATATATAAATCCATAAACCAGCCTGATTTGCTGGGAATGCTCTTGGACACAGTGGCTGAGGACACCTCCATGGCAAACATCAGCTCTGCTGGGCACTGAGTGACCTTCACTGGGACCTCACCTCGTCACTTCAGTGATCCAGTGCTTGTTAATGAGGTGCTGTTTCCCCTTCAGTTCTTATACAGAGCCCAGGCAGTAAAGATGCAGCTTCTTCATGTGTGCTGTTCAAATAAATTACTCCTGAGGATGAAAACAGGACTGTTGCAGGGAATAGTGGAGTATTTGGGAGGATATTTAAATTCTGGTCAAGATCAGGTTCTTAAACATGTATCCTCCTTTTTTCTACAGCATGTTCTGACTATTGTCTTTATCCTTTCCCTTATATTCTTTTCAAAAATCCTTTGTTTTTCTTTTTTGCTGCCCACCCCCCCTCCCCACATTTATTTGGGCATAAATAGCCACTCAAGGTATGGATACCTCAGCGTGCAGTGAGTTGTGATTCTGGCTTTATATGGAATACTGGTATATTCAGTACAAATAAAATTACAGTTTCAGCCATCATTTCATAAATAAAGAGTGTTAAGCAGTAAAGAATTAGACAGGAACCATTTCTACTTAAATTTGCCTTTATTCTGGGCTCCAGGTTGGCGAGTCCCCCTGGGTGCAGTGTGTAGGGGTGACACTGCCCTCTCTGTCCCAGGAACATCTCACCTGCCAGAGCTGAGCAGTCTGGGCACTGTCTCAGTGGCAAATTACAGCAGGATTTAGCTCTGGAGAGACTCCACAAAGCAAATTTATTCAAACCATTTCATATTGAAAAGCCTGATTACCATTTACCATATGATGCCTTTCTATCACTTCAGCAGTATCAAAAGGCTTTATTGTAGATGAGATCAAATAAATATAGCAAAAGCATGCAAAAAGAACAGAGTCATATCCTGACTGATAGCATGCTCCTACAGACTCCTGCCACCAGCTGAGAGTATGTGCCAATATTTTTATGAGCCATCATTACCAAACAAAACTGAAGCAGACTGGAAGAAAACAGCAACCAGAAGTGGTGTTTAAGAAAGCTCTGGGAAAGGAAAAGAACAGAAGAGAAGAGCTGCTGAGCTGAATCAGCATGTGGGCTGGAGCTGGAACAAAAGGATTCTTCAGTTCATGCCAAAAATACTCATCAGCGCTGCTGCTTTTTTAAGCTTAACATTCATAGGTGACTTTTCTTGCTTCTGAACGGTGCTGTGGGAAGCTGCTCTGGCTCAGGTATGGGTGGCTGTCAGAGCTCTCACTCTGCCCCCTTGGAGGGTTTCCTGGGGGCAGGAGCTGCTCAGGGACAGGGCAAACAGTGCCCTCTGAGCCTCTGCCACGTCTCAGGACCACCTCCAGGCTCTTCTCCAGGGGACTCCTTGCTTCTGAATATGGTCCAGCCCTTTCTCTTGCTTTCCCTTCTCAGAGCTGGCAGGACCTCAAAGACAGCTCAGCAAAGACCAGCATGAAGATCCCAGCTGCAGAGGTGTCTTCCATCTCAGTGGGGTATGAACACAGTCTTTGGGGGATTTATTACAAAGCATTAAATATGATTAAAATGATCAAAAAACACACAAGTGACCAAAAGATTATTTTCCTTGGTGCACAGTTAGTCTGAAGGACTCATCATTGTAGGGAGCCACAGAGTCCAGATTAAAAGCTTCAGAAAAGATCAGTTATATGTATCACCAAAAAAGAGGAATATAAATTATCATACTGAAGAAATGCAGAGAATCTTCTCAAGTTTCAGGTTTAAATGAACATTTAAGAATCAGGGATTTTCCAGGGAGACCAAGGTGACACTTACCTGCCTCAGCAGGATGGGTGATGGCACAGCTCCCACCCAAACTGTGCTGCTGCCTCTGAGGGGCATCCTGGAGGGAACTCCTGCCCTTGGTAAGCCAAGCACCAAATGAAATGCAGAAATCCTGCATGTAAGGCTGATTATTTGAAGGTGTGGATAGGAAAATGTGCATGTCTGGGAATGGCTTTGCTGGGAATGCTGCTGGGGAGAAACGATGCTGCTGCTGCCTCCCCTGCCACGGGTGTTTGTGCTCAGCTTAGCTGGGGGAAGCAGGCCTTGCTTGTAAAGCTGGGGCTAAGCTTGTGTTCTCAGCACTTCAAAGAGCATCACCAAAACAATCTTTTAGAACCTGAACATGTTTGTTATCTTGCTAATCCTAAAGCAAAGAGATCTAAGGAGGCAGCAAGCTGAACAATGCAAAAAAAATTTACAGTGTATACACTTGCAAAAATCAAGGTGTCCTTTCATTCTTCTGCTTGAAATCCAGATTCTGCATCTAGGCAATCTAATAATAATAAAACAATAATTTCAGCATCAAAATGTATTTGCTTTTAGGAAATGAAACCAGCCTTTTTGTTAAATAGCACTGTTCCCTGGGAACCAGCTCAATCTTTGGTGTTGAAATCACATTTACATGAAGCATTTCTTCATTTAGGGGAATGTAATTACTTCAGGAGTATGAAATATAAACATTAATATATCCATACAGAAAAACTGAGAGAAAATAATGCCCTTTACTTCATGGCTTTGCTGATTATGGGTCAGTAGTAAATTAGATTGGGCTTTAATTCTTCCCCAGCATGAAAGGGATTCAATCAGTTACACCAGGAGCTGATATCATTAATGCAATCATGGCCCAAAAGAAACCAGCCCTAGAGGGAGATGCCAAAATGAATTCTTCATGTAGTAACAAAGGAAGCCAGAAGACTCCTTCACAGCGAGTCACGTCTGCACTGAGGACAAGCCTGACGTCTCAGAAGGCTCCAAATAAATCTGCTGTGAATTTCCCAATGCTCTTTGTACATCCAGCTCTTGCTGAGGGCTCCACAGGCACTCAGAGCATCACTCAAGGAAGGTATTAGAGTCAGTATGACCCTGAGTTACAAACTTCAATGGGGAAAGTATCAAATAGTGAATTATTGCATCATGCAGCCACCACTCAGGTGTTTAGGCACTTTTTCATCTTAATTAAAAGGCAAAAAATTGCAAAAGGCTTCAAGGAAACATTTAGGTTTTCCTAATCAAAGCATAAAATTAATCTATGGAACAAATTACTGCATAGCAAACTAATGATCTTTTCAGAAGAAAACACTGAAAGGTTCTGAAAAAAAAAATAAAAAAGGGTTTTCTGGGGTTTTTTAAGCCCAGTTCTCAGGCTGGCACACATCCTGCCAGCCTCCCCTTCTCCACCTGCAGCACTTCCCAAATCTCATCCATCCACAGAGGCTTACAGCAACAGGCAGCTGTGGAAGAGAGCCCAGGGAGGGCTGTGAGAGGATGAGAGTGTCCATCCTCCTGTCCCTGGACACACCAGGGCTCCCTGCAGTCCAGGAAGCCTTGGGACTCATTAACCCACTTGTGCCACCCCAGGGGTTTGAAACTGCAGGATGCTGATTTATGGCTGACGTGGTTTGGGTGAGAACAGAGCTTTTTAAAGTGTGCTTGTTGTCAATGATTTCCTCCTCCTACCGGGTTCTGTTGAGTTGCACTCAAAGCATGAATGGAGCAGGACTTTCATCATCAAAAGAAGTGAAAATTCCCATCAATAGAACTGTGTGATCAGTTTAAATACGAGTAAGAATGCTTTACTTCATGATAGTAAAGCAATAGCAATGGCCAAGGTGTATAAACATCTTGCAGACATTCCTTTAGGATGCCATGCACAAACTGTCAGCAGCTGCTCCAGAATGATCTCCTGAGCCCAGCAGTGCAGGGCCTCCTGCTCCAAGGCAGGATTTCACGATGAGGAAGGCATTTGCTGTTTATCTGTATTATTATTATTATGGAACAGGTATGACTAGACTACAGAATGAATGAATTGGTGATAATCTGGGTGCCAGAGCCTTTGGGAGCAATGGTCAGGCTTCTGCTGACCTTCACTGAACAAAAATCCAGGTTTTGAGACAGCACTGGGTGCTCTGCAGAGAGCAGGCTAAAAATGTGAGAGAAGGGATTACAGAGCATTTGTGTTTCATTTTAAAATGTGTGGAAAATCGCATTAATGCAAAGTCAGCTAAATGCACTTGGGCCATATGACTGTTCAAAAATCAAGGTTAACTTACAGCCAGGAGATTTTTTATAAGCTCCATACAGGCACACATTTCTCCACTGTGCAAAGGTTAAGGTTCCTTTGCTGGTTCCTTTTCTTGTTGATTCAGGATTTGAAACATATCCAAGAGTATTTTTTTTCCCATTCGTGACTTAAGTCTTGTTCATACACAAAACTTAAAAGTTCAAGACATAATTTTAAAAATTTCTTTATTAGCTATATTTATATATCAACTAATCTTCGTGTTTTGAACAGAGTCTGGCCTCTTTCCTCTCAAAGCCATGGAGAACTTTCCCCTTGGGCTTCCAGCAATCCCAGACACTTATCACTTCCTTTGCAGTACTAATTTTTCTGTGATGAGGTGGATCCACATTTGAGATAGCTAAATATGTGATAGATATTTGTTAAGTACTTCTTTGAGATAAAATATGATTCATTTTCCCTCTTTAATTTATAAAATGTAAAATGGCAGAGCATATATCTTGCCTCACCTGCTGAGCCACTGAAAGAGATGAGAGCATAAATATCTATGACATCCACATTATTACCAAATACATTCATTAACAGCAGTGCTATCACAGCGAATGCCAAGTGAATTGACAGTGACAGGGCAATAAATTAAAGTGTTTATACCTTTTTCTCAGCTTACAAATAGCAGAGTTATTCCTGACCTTTGATGGGAACCTTAATGATCACTGGTAAATCAAATATGAGACTGTTAGAATCCAGTGCCACAGCTGAGACCTTTTCACCCTGCAGATGCAATATCTTCTAAGAATATCTTTGTGGATTAAGGTAATTATCATCCATACCTCATGAAGGTTTAATATCCATAGGAAATTAGCTCATTTCCAGTTTACTCTTGTGGACTCTGATGATGAGTTACACGATTGCTGAGCCACAGAACTCACCACTGTCTCCTGGGCAGTCCCAGCAAGGGGCTGCCACCAAACACCTCTGGGCTCTTGGGTTCTCAGATGGTTCCAATGGGCTGAAGATCCCTGAAGGAGAGGTTCTGAGGCAAAAGAGAGACCAGTTTCCAGTTTTTATGCATTTTGTGCATTTAACCTTGTAGAAGAAGAGAAATTGTGTTTACCAGTCAGGCTGTGGGCTTCATCCTTTTCATTTTGTTATTTGAACTTACTGTCTTGCTCTGGGTCAGTCAGGAATTATTTTTCCAAAGGAGCAGATCCCAGACTTTCTCTCTGATAGAAAATCCTGAAGCAGAGGTGCTAACCCCTATTTAAAAGATCTGATATCCTGAAGATAGGCTTTCTTCCCTTCATTAGCTGCCTTGAAAGAAGCCCCTAGACAGAGCAAAAAGCAGTTTGGGCTGATTAAAGTTGCCAGTTTTTGCACAAAAACAAGCAACAAATCCTGGCTAACAATAACCATGAGACCAGCAGTGAAATATGTCAGTGTGGGAGGTATTTCAGGTCAATGAGAGGGGAGAAATTGAAAATTTTATTTCATATTGGGCCAAGGTAATGGTTCTTTACCAAATATATGAGTGCAAAAGCATCCCACACTGTGGCACTTGGTCCTGCATGAGAACAAAAAGAACCTCTGTCTTCAGAGGAGAGACTTTTTACAGCTTCACAGGATCACTTTGGCTTCAGTTCATGCTTTATGTACAGTTTTTGTTCAGTTTTACCTCTTTCCCTGAGTAGCTGGCTTGGCCCATGAAATGAAATTATATTTGAGTGATCATCCAACCTGTGTTTTAATTCCTGCCCTGGGAGATTGCAGATCTAAGCAGTTGGTGATGTGCAGAATTCTCCTGCAGACATTTACCAGTGCTTGTTGAGCCCAGCTCCAGCTTCCCTGGGTGACTCTTTTCCTAATGCTTTTCGTTATCTCCCTCGCTTTCAGATAAAATGTCAGCTCATGAACTGCAATAATAGCCTTTCTCTTCAGATTTATTTCCCTTTCCTTCCCCAGTTTTGATAAAAAAAAAAAAAAAATCCGGCAGTGGGTAGGAAGTTTCCCAGAGGGAAGCTCGCTGTGCTGTGCAAACCCCTGCGGTACCAGGGCGGCAAGGGGGCGGCAGCGGGAGGGATGGAGGGATGGAGGGAGGGATGGAGCGGTTGTGCGGCTCTGCCGGCCCCGCTCCGCTCATCCCAGCCGGATGATGGCACAGTTGCTCAGCTCCAGGCTGCAGGCACCGCTCTCACACGGACTGCCAACACGGAGAACAACTGAGCCCCTCTCCTTTACAGCAGAGACTCGGATCCACAGCGGTCCAAAATACACAAAAAAACAAACAAACAAAAAAACCAATCAAACAAAAAAAAAAAACAACAAACAAACAAACAAACAAACCCCACAAAAAACCCCAAAACAAACAAACAAGGCAAAAAAACCAAACCCACCCCCCCAAAAAAACAAACAAAAAACCAACCAACCAAAAAACCAAAAAACCCCCAAATTCCTCCCCCCAAAAAATACCCCCTCCAAAAAATCAGAGAAAAAACCCCAAAAACAAAAACGAAAGAAACCCACGCATACACAAAAAACCCCCCCAACCCCTCCCCTCCCCCCAAACAACAATAAA
>VWYE01009795.1:61917-72187 GCA_013398995.1 Alaudala cheleensis | reverse complement strand
CACACCCAGCACACACAGCACACACAGCACACCCAGCACACACAGCACACACAGCACACACACCCAGCACACCCAGCACACACAGCACACCCAGCACACACAGCACACCCAGCACACCCAGCACACCCTGCGGGCTGGCAGCTCACGGGTGTCTCCACCATCCATGCAGAGTCACAGTGCAGTCACTCTGGGACAGTTCAGCTCTGTGCTCCAGGCTCAGCCTGGCCACACGATGCCCTCCTGCCACAGCCACAGGATTGCACTGTGCTCCCCCTGGGAACAGGCAACACCTTGCACTGGTGTTTGATCCAACACCAGCAGTGCCCTTGGCGCAGGGGCAGCTCTGGGGCAGGAGGGCAGCAGTGCAGGGAGGGCTCTGGTGACACCAGGAGCATCCACATTCCCATATTCCTTACAGCAGTGTGCCTCTGGTAACAGGGAATTCCATTCACACTTACTATAAAGCCTTTGCCACTGCTCATAGAGCACAAAGGCACCTTAAAATGAGTGGATATCGCTGTTCCACCAATTTAAAACCACTTTTGACTGTCAGAGGTATAAAGGAGTTTTAGGATAAATAAGAGTATGGTAGTAATCTGATCTCATATCCACGGGGGGTTGATTCTCTTCTCATTTACATCAGTTTTATTTTCATATAACTCCATTAGTTTCAGTATTTATTTTTGCATGAGTGACAGCAGAATTATGCCCGGCATAATCACACATGAAGTGTAAAAATCCAACTTGACTAATTTCTCAGTATTAGCCACAAATGCTAGAAGCCAAAATAGAATCTCAGTGAAGTAGTCCCTCAGTCTGGTCTTATTCATTATTTCCTCTCCATATCCAAGCTGGACATGCCTCTGAGTTACAGGAGGAAGTTTGAGGATGGAACCAAGAAAAAGTAGTTCAGACAACCTGGGTTCTACTGTTTTAGTGCTGAAATAAAACTAGATTTGAAGAGACCTCTTGGGAATTTGTATATTCTGTATATTTGTATATTCTCTGCAGAGTTCTGCCTTGTTCATAATGAGAGGGAATAATGGCAGCAAAGTCTAAGAGCAGCCTGGTAAGGCAAGGAGCTGAGACAGCTCTTTCAAGTGATGAATCACTCATTCAGTCTTTTGCCCATCTCTGGTTGCTGTTGGTTGGGTTGAGTTTTTAGCTCCACACATAGGAAGGAAGTTCAGGAAAGGACAATATTTTGGAGGATTCCCCTCCAAGCTCTGTTACTATCCTTGACAGCAGGTGATGCAGCCAGAGGTGAGGAATAAAGGGTGGTGGTCACAGCTGTATTTTGGCTCTTTGGCTGGGAATAAGAGGGAGCCAGGAACAAAGATGCAGGCTCCTGATATTTCTCATCTGACCACACCTATGAAAGTGCCAGGCCCAGTCTAAACTAGCACAGGCAGCAATTCTTCATGAGCTATTGATTGTCTCCCTTACCCAAAGTTTCAGGGAGCAGGTAAATTTGGAGAAAGTTGACTTTACCACAGAAATGACCCTGCACTACTGACTTCAATAATAACATATTGCCATGAATGGAGTATTTTATTTGTTTCTCCCTTCAGTTCTCAGTGTGAAAGCAATGAGCCCCTCCCACATCCAGCAGCTCCCTCAGAGCACAGAGCCAGGGCAGAGCTCCTGCACTTTGCACTTCCCAAACCCTGCTTTTCTCTCTGTCACTCGTGACACTGCTGTTCTGCCACCACAGCTTTCCCAAGCAGGTGCATGTCTGACCCTGCTCTCTTGTGAGCTATCCAGCCTTTATGTCAAACACTGATCATGGCTTTCAAAAGCCTTCCTGATAAATAATAGATAAAAGAGAGGAGCCATGGCGTGGTTTCAGGTTTGAGTGCTTCACACACTGGATTAACAAGCTTTACATTTTCAAGGGTGTCAGGAGGAAGCAGGGAATGCAAAACAGAAATGGAGGGAAGTGGCAAAAAGTGAAAAAGGAGAGAGATCTTGGCCAAGCAGAAGGCTTGGAATGGAAACTGTGGGAAGCATTAAATTGCAGTGGTGCTCACTGCTGTCCTGCAGAGGGACAGGTGTCCCTGCCATAATGCAGAATCCCAGTGGGATCATCACCTCATGGGAATGACAGAGTCCTCATCCCCTCCACTGATCTCAGCACTCATCCCAGCCCCCAGTTCTGTCACTTCTGAGTGCAGCTACTGGGCACAAATCACCCAGTGCCTCCCAAACCAGTCCATTGGAATGTTTTCCCTGCCAAGCAGGGATGAGCAGCTCTGAGCTCTCATGGTGGGGTCTGCCCCAGAACTGCTGTGTAACACTCACTAATGCAGCCCAGCTGACAATTTGTCATAATATTTTTTATAACAAACCCCCAGCTATTTCTCTAAAATCAGGGGTTTAAATTAATATTAATTTTCTCAATAACTCAGTTGGGGGTTGAATGCAGAACATTGCATCATGGTTTTCATCACTTTCATTCTACATCTACTTTTCCCCTTTAATCATAACCAGAACCTGTCAGGATTTCTAAAATCAAATATAATGAAAATTAATTACTAAAAGCCATGTTTGATTGCAAACATAAACTCCCATAGTTATTTTATAGATTTCTTAATAATTCAGAGCAAATATATTTTTTAAAATAATGTAAATTGAAATTTGAAGAAATTAAAGAAATTTTTATTATCTGTGTTCTCTTTCTCTCTCAGACTCAAAATCTTTATAGAGCTATGGATGGTAGAAAGTATGTATTTATTTCAGGAAGATTAGAAAAACACATTTGTGCTTTGTGAGTCTCAAATATCTTGACATTTCATACTTTGGTTTGCCTCTTCTTTCCTGCAAATATCTTCTTTTTTACTTTTTGAGAACAGTAACAAAAATAGAATTACTCTTTTTAAAAACATCTAGCTATTTTTAATGTTTTATTAATGTTTATCAACTCTGGTCCTGTCTTTCTGCCATCTGATGTGTCAAGATCACTCTGCACACCTCTGATGGCAGATACTCTTTTTGCCAAAACACTCTTGGGTTGGGTTACCAGCAAAGACAAGGCTTTATGATACCTCTGAAAGCTTCAGAGTGGCAAATTTCATCAGTCTTTGAAACCAAATATATGCAAAGTGCTGCAATAGGCAGGGGAACAAAGACTCATTCCGTGTTCAGATAAAAGATTTCAATTTTTGCTTTTAGGAAACATTGCATGAAGTAACTAGGTCAGAGCTGTGCTAAACCCACACTTCATTTATCTGATATGAGTGCTGTATAACAGCTCTGTTTAGTGCTTTAGATTTGACCTGAATTAAATATGAAGCTCAAAATATATGATAAAACAATAAGAAGAGATCTGACATACCACAAAGCTTCCATGCTAAATATGTGACCATCTTCTGTCTGTTCAATTCAACACTACCCACGGTGCTGCTGGACACAGCCCTGGGTCCTGTCCCTGCTGCAGACCCCTGGCAGGGGCAGGATGGGACAAACACCACAGGGAGAAGTGTCTTCATCCCTGCAGAGCTGTGTGTGCTGTGCCACACAGCTGAAATCCAAAGGACTACTGAAAAGAAAGCAGCAAGCCTCAGCATTGGCTTCATTTCTGTAGGACTGGTGTGTTATTATGTGTGACAATGCCTGAGCAATGTTTGTGCAAGGACCCCAAGGATGGGCTCAGGAGTCTGGCAGGAGCCAAGGAGCAGCTCCCAGCTCAGGTGTGCTGGTGGGGGCCAGCAGTGCTTGGATGGAGAACAGAAGAGAGGAACCACCTGGAGAGGTGCCATCCTCCCCCTGGGAGAGCAGGATGAGCCCAGAGCGGGCAGATGCAGCTCCTCCTGAGCATGGAAGGGCTGCTCAGCCCCAGCAGGTCCCTGACCCTCCCCTGGGAAGGAGCTGCTGAACTCCATCACCCCAAGGAGCCCCTGTCACTGCAGTGACCCAGAAACTGCTCTCCTCATGGAGGAACAGCACTGAGATTTGTCCAAAGGAACCAAAGCACCCTGGGTGAAGAGTTTCAGCCCTTTCTTTGGGCCAAGATGCAAACAGGGCCTCACAGGAGGTACACAGCTCCTAGAAAAAATTCTTGAGGTAGATTCACACCAAAGGCCAAAAGTAAATTACTGTTGAAACTCTCCTAGTGATGATCATTTCTGAATATGCATTTGTACTTACAACACCCACTCAAGCTGTAAATTCTTTCTTTTCTGCAGTACCATGAGGTGCAGGCAACCCTGAGATATCAGAAAAAATTTAAAATGGGAAAAAATTTTCTTGTGAGAGCGATTTGGAAGATGTTTTGCAATACATGGAAGTGGCCTAAAAAAAGGCTATAAATAGTCAATCCCATTAAATAGAATACCTTGTATACAAGGTTTAGCAGCTGCAGTTTAACTTTCCTTTGTACATGGTTCATCTCCATGACCATCTCCTCACAAGGCAGTTCCTCACAGCTCCTCTCATTAGCTCCAGGTGCCAGGCTCTGAGAGACTTTGCAAATCAACCTCAACAGACCTTTTGAGATTAATCTTTGTGCAAGAGGAGGAGCTGGCTTTCAGCTGCCAAAGTGAACCTACCACAACACCACATTTTTTACTTCCCCTGCCTTCTAAGGATATGTCAGAGACACATAAATCAAGAGTAGGGTGTATGTGTGCACTGCCTGACTGCCTGAACAAATCTCTGCAGGAGCTTTGCCTGCTGACCAAAGCCTCCACTTTGTCCCACTTAGGGCACCTGAAAACAGCTGTGAGCAGAGTCCACCAGGCTCCCTCTGTGCCACCTTTACCTGCTGGGCCACGCTGCCCAAGAACCTTTGGCAGTGGCTTTCACAGAAAAGCAAAGAATTCTACCCCTTGGCAAGCAGGATTTGCTGCTCCAGTGCACCAGACCTGAGCACAGGCACTGTGGTCACAAATCTGCTTTATGTCAGAAGAAAACTGCAGTAGTGGCATTTACCCTTTTAATGCATCATGTCCAAAATGAGGAAATAAGTCAGGTTGCTAATGTCCTCTTAAATGAGATATGCTTATGTGTTATATAATGTATAAGCATTAAATACACTTTCTTTCCCCTTTTTGGAGGCAGCATACAGTTTTGTTGGTGATTCAAACAAGTTTATAGTTTCTTCCCTAACACTTGAAGTAGGAAGCTGCAGCTGAAAGGGAAAAGTGTTGTTCACATTCTGTGATGAGACATTTCTGAATTAATCGATCTCCACTGTGGTTTGCAGGCATTGCTTTCTTGCTTACCATTAGCTGAAGGGCTGCCAATTAATCCTCTGATTCCTAATCTAGCAGTCTCCCCAAATAAGATTAATCAAATACCTGGGAACTGAAGCTCAGCCCTGCCCCAGGCAGTAAAACCCCTGGAGGCAGGAGAGGCAGTGGTTTGGTGGTACAGCTTTCCCACCTGCCCTTTACCAACAGCCCTCTTCAGGCTTCCCCTTCCCTCTCCCGAGCCTGGAGGGGCTAATTAGCTAATGACCTACTTTGGTATTCCCTGATGCTCCTTTATGGCTAAGGAGTTCATATTTTCCCCACCTAATTATCGAGCTGATTATTAGAAGTTAAACACTGGAGTAGTTTGTTCACAGGTTGGTCCAGACTTGAAGTTTATTGTTTGCCAGCCCTGCACAAGTACTTCCAGGAAGTGTATCCATTTTTTTCAAGCTCTATTAGCTGATTCCATGAAAGTTATTTGCTGCCTCTTCAAATCTGGCCTGACTGGGTTTTTTACTCTGACAATTTAGGTTACAACCAGTGGTCTGAGTGTCAGATTTTGCCCAGTGGTTCCTCACTCCTGCTCACTGCCTGCTCTTCTGAGACCATCAGATGTTTCTCTGTTGGTTAATAAACCTGAACTGAAGGTGGACCTTCTGAATACACCCCTCAAAGCCCACATATGGATTAAAGATTGATTTTCATCTATGAGTATGAGCAGATTATGTCAGTAGCATTCAAATGACCACTGTTGACACTCCATGAGTTCTTCTTTCCACTTCCAAGTGACTTTCCAAAAGTCAAGCTGGATAACTCATTGGGATGGTACCTGGTATTTCAGTGTTTGTTCTTTACTGAATAAGCACCATCTTCATTAGATTAAATCTCTGAGGACTCACTTTAACGACTTTCTTAATTGAATAATTATGGGCATCTCCTTTCAGCAACAGGAACCAAGGAGCTGTAAGACTCATGGGTTGTTAACTTTTGACTCAACCACCCAGCTGACCCCCAACACACACCCTGAAAAAAAAAAAAGAAAAAAAAAAGAAAAAAAATAGAAAACCTCCTCAGTAATTTAGCTATTTTTCCTGAAAAGACAAAAAGGAAAAAAAATCCAGGAAATGAGAATCTCTCCATAAGTAAACATGTGATTAATCATTGGTACAAAGGACCAACAGACAAGGAAGATGCAATGTCTCTCTGGAAACCCTACCTTAAGCATCCATAAATTCCATCAATAAATGCAGGATTTAAATAGGTAAAATCATATAATCCATAGTTCTTTCTGGATATAAATGCAATTCATTTTCTTATATAAGATCTATCTGAGACATTATCCTAGAAAAATATGTCATTGTCAAATTAGCCCAGTTCTGTACTGGGATCTAATATCCTCCTTAAGATAGGTGTGATTCTCAACATGTGGGAGTACTCCAGAAATTCCTAAATTGGTGCCTGAGTGACAAAAATGATTAACACTTATAACATATATAGGATTTTTCAACAGAAAATACTAAATGGTTTTCATGAAGTGTGCAGAGTTAACTCCATCTTATGGGTGGGGAAAAAAAGAGATCCAGGCAAGTGCAGTGACATTTTAAAGGCTGTCCCCATCCTACCAGTGCTCCCAGTGGATCCATTTCATGTCCACTGCTCATTTTAGTCTCAGAGGATCTCTTTGAACTCACAAAAAAATAAGAGTCATTGCCCAGTGATGCCAGAGATGCCAGTGAGTCACAGGGAGGTGAAGATGAACAGCAAGTGAGTGCTAAGGGAAGGTCAGCACAGACTTTCTCATAATATTTTTGCCCAGAAAGAACATCAGCTGTCTACTCCCCCAGTCCTTAAATCTGATACTACTTGTTCCCAATTCCAGCTCCTCCCAGGATATTGGATTAAAACACAGTTGGGACACTGCTGCAGTGCCTGGAGCACATCCTGTCCAACTGTCCAGCTCCCATTCCTCACATTCCTTCGTGGCAAATGCAATTATTAACAATGGACATTGCACTTTATCCTTTCTTTCTGCACAATCATTTCACTCCAGCCTGGCACCTTGCACACTCCCAGGTGAGCAGGTCTCTGCTGTAGGAGTTCCCAGCTCTGCTCTTGCCATCACCACGGGGGTAATGCCCATGAATCCAAGGGGACCCCAGTTAGAAACCTTCTCTGCTGAGATGTGACACAACAGGGACCATCTGTGCATGTCTGGGATCTGGCACTTGTGAGGATGTCTACAAAAAAGACACCCTGCCCTGCCCTGTTCCTTTGATTTCCATCTCTGGAGGAAGTTGAGCTTCCAGGGGTTTCTCTGGCTCACTCTCTAAGCCTGACTGTGTAGAAACCAGAATTCTGCTGACCTTGCACCCAGTACCATCACAAAACCTACAGCTGCATAGTCAACTGAAGCTAAAACTGGAACTTGTTCTGGAGAAGCCAGCAGCTCCCTGCCTCTGCTCACGTCCTGCTTTGAGCTGCACTGACTGAGATTATTGCACCAGCACAAGTGAGAGATTTTTCCAAAGGAAGAACAGACTAAAATAAAACAGAACAGGGCCTCCAGCTGGGAACTTGTGCACATGAGGGAAAGAGATATGTGCAATAAAGTAACTATTTATCCATAATAAATATACCTTAAAAACATCAATTAGAGCTTGTCATTACATGACTTCTGCATCAAATCCCTTTCAGGCAAATAATAATTACTAAAAATATGCTTACTGAGTTAACTTATTTTCCATTAACATGTTCTCACCTATTGAGCACTTCATTAACACAATACATTACAATAAATTAACCATTTAAATAGCAATTACTCTCTTTAGTCAAATGTATTAGAAGCAATTATTTATGGACTCATCATTATAACAGATCCAAGAAACTCACAGAAGTGCAGCGTGTCCATGTGTGTGTCTGTCATTATTGCTGAACTAATTGCAATTACAGGAGGCCAGTCAGCACAGTGCAGAAGCTGGGCTGAGCTTCTCTGAAAGACCAACAGCTACAAGATCTTTCTTGACAGCACATGGCTGGCCTGGTTTGCTGGAGGGATGAGAATGGAGGGGGCAGCCACTGGGGTGCTGCTGAGGGGTGACTGAAATATTCTGGATCACATAAAGACAGAGCAAAAAGGGCAAAGGTTTAGGGGAGCTGACTGGAAAAACACAATGAAACTGCAGCAGGAGCTTTCACAGGATGATGCCAGTGAGAACTTCTTTCATGTCATTCCTGGAGTGTCGTGTCAGGCACAAAATCTCAGCAGCCCATGCAAGGAGCTGTTTAATCTGCAGCAGAGATGACAGCAAAAATCCCCTTAGCTCAGAGGGGCTTCTTTTATCTCTTGTCCAAATTTCCAAAGATAGTGATGATGCTCAGAAGACAAAATCAGATTATTTAAATCAGTGTAACATCCTTTTACCTGCACATGGGAAGACCCTGTTGTGTTACCTGGCTGCCCAGGTTTGGTGGATGAAGCTGTAAAATCTGATCAGCCTAAAAGATCCCCTGGAACAAATGCAAGGTACAAAAGAGCCCAAGTGCCAAGCACTGTATAAACAGTGAGCAAACAGATTTGCATGTAAGCATTTTGGTAAAGAGGAGGATTTGGAGATCTACAAAAATAACCAGGCCCATAACAAGCCACAGAGATAATTAAATCAGTGAAATGAAATATCAAATGCTGGCAGCCCACAAAGAATTTGATGATGATAATAATAATAAGGACTCTGTAGATGAAAAGGAAGAGAGAAAATTGGTCCATTAAAAATAATGGTGAACAAAATGAGGACAATGTGAGGGAGAAAAGGGCATGTTACACAATAATTTTAAATTGTTGTCTCTGAAGAGAGGCCTTCTAAGGCAGTTATTTCTTCTACATCACTGAAAGATACTGTGCAAGCCTTGGAATATTCAGCATCTCTAGAAAATAAGCCAGACTCTCAGCCAGGCTCTGAATTTGGCACATCTCCCTCCTCACTTTCAAAGAGGTAATTTGAAGGATCTGGCGAGCTGGATCAGGATATAACAATGCAGAATATGGACCATGTGCTACAATACCCATTTATCCCCTGAATAAGAAGTTCATGGGCATTTTCCCATCTGGGTGTAAGTATGGATTGAAGTATAAACTTTATTCCCATTATGAATACACTGGAAATGGGTATAAATATGTATAACATAAATTAGGAATAAGAACAACGTGTACATCCTAGCAGGGCCAATTAAAAACATCTGCAAGTCCAAAAATCTCCACACTGCATGAAATTTATCCTAGCAAAGCATGTAAGCCAATGGAAATATCTGTCTGAGGAAGTACAGACCTTTGGAAATCAGTGTTTGACTGAAGGCTGAGGATGGGGTCAGGCTCTCTTGCTTCACACACACACACACACACAAAATCCTTGGGACACCCTGGCTCTCACTTCCCAATATTTATAATATCCCTCTTTTCATCAGAGGCTTTTGGCAGCTGCCTGACACGCTGCCCTGGGAAGCAGCTTCAGCATCAGCCAGGAGTCAGCAGGAGCAGGGCAGGGCAGGAGGGCTCTACCTGGAGGGATGCACCTGCTCCTCGCAGCTCTCTGCACACACACCTTTTGTAAATCAAGGGATAGCAAAGGGCAGAAAACAATGATGCAAGAATATCTTCCCAGCTTGATGAGGAACGTATAGCACTTGACCTGATGCATTGTTTTATTCAGCTCATCTACCAGCTGGGATTTTTTGGTGCTTCTGATGGCACAGAAGGTAAATCCAGGAGAGATTCTCGTTCCCCTGCTGACACACACACACACACCCCCTGAGCTCTCACCTCAGTGTGCTGTGTGGATGCTGCTGAGGGCTCAGCATGGAGGTGAACAGCTCAGATTGTCACTGCCAGCTGCAGGAGGGAGGCAAAAGGTGACTCCCACTTGCACATCCCTCCTGCTCCTCCTGTGACGCTGCTCTCCCACTCGCAGCTGTTGGCATGCAGACGATGGCACCGTATCTGACACCTGCCCAGCGGTGTCAGGGAGCTGCTCTCCTGCCCTGCCCGGCGGGGATGTGGTGTCTGACATCTGCCCAGCGGTGCCAGG
>VWYE01009795.1:0-59035 GCA_013398995.1 Alaudala cheleensis | reverse complement strand
GGGATGTGGTGTCTGACACCTGCCCAGCGGTGCCAGGGAGCTGCCCCGCTGCCCTGCCCTGCCCGGCGGGGATGTGGTGTCTGACACCTGCCCAGCGGTGCCAGGGAGCTGCTCTCCTGCCCTGCCCGCCGGGATGTGCTGCCCGGCACTCTCCGGGATGGGCTGATGAGCTCCGCGGCGCTAATTGCATCTGCCTCGTCGGAGAATGAAGGGGCTCTGTGCAAAGCATCCAGCACCGTGCCGTGGAACAATTTATACACCACACCCTCGGTCCCTAATCGGCTCCAGAGGGGAGCTGATTTTAGGAACTAGGAAGTAAAACTAGCACAGGCCTGTCATGAGTCGTCAGCTTTAACATCAAATAAATAAATAAAATTTAAATATCTAAATAACACCTGTGTTTCCTTCCCACCTTCCAGGTAAGATACCCATCCTGAAAATTCCAACACACTGCATTTTTTTCTTGAGTTAGTCAAGCCAAACTAACGTCTTTGGGATATAAATCTGAAGTGGCTGCATTTATCAAAACTTAATGAAGGCTATAGCATTCAACTACCCTTTTCAAAGTTCATAACAGCAGCTGCTCTAACCCTGGGTACAAGCTTCTCAACTAATCATGGGAAGTCTTGATGAAGCCTGACTCCAGAATGCATTTATAGGTTTTGAATAGTCTTTGGTACAGGGAAGCAACAATAATTGATTAATGGTCCAAGGAATTTCCAGAAAGAGATAATTATGAAGAATCAAAATACTCAAATTATTTTCTTAACTTTCACTAACAATAAACAGGAATATAGGTCCATACATCACCAGTGTTTATGTGGCTGACAGAAATGCAAAATATGTATTTTTGCAGTTCTGAAATGGTGCATGTAGTCAGTTCAGATCAGAAATTTACCTAACAAAATATTGTTGAAAATCATGGTCAGTGAGTGATTCCAAAATGTTTCCTGTGGAAGATTTCTATATGGACAGACCTGTGGGATCCAAACCAGCCACCAGAGGGTTCTGCCCCTGTGGCAGAGCAGTCAGAAGGACCATCCTGCCAAAGCAGCCCCACAGCTCAGCTCTGGTGCCTGGGAATGTGCCTTGGCACCATTTCATTGATTCCCAGCAAAGCAGCCTGTGAGCCCAAGAATGGCATCACACAGGACTCTGCTTTCCCAGGCAATTCACAAACACTCAGAGGCTGCCATTCATCCTGTATTTGACCCAAGCTAGGTAAAAACTGGTCTGGGTGATAAATCATGCAGTAATTTGAAACACAACTGCTTTTGGTTTCTATGGAGTCACAGGAGCTCACTGAAATAAAGTGTGAACCAGGAGGCTGCAAAGCAGTGACCCAAAAGAAAAACCTAATGGGTTTCAGGCTCTCCTTGCAGCCTCCCCAGCCTGCCCACACCAAGACATGTCAGATGCAGCACCAGCTTTACAAAAATAGTGCAGGATATAGAGCCAAGTCTCTCAGCATCGTGTTTACCATATTGCCCTAAAAATACCTGCCTGGCTTTGTCTGGTGGTGCAGGATTTTGCAATTTCTACAAATTTATGGACTATTTTTCCCTTCAGGATGCTGCTTTCTTTGTTGCCCAAATGTATTCACCCTCTAGACCTTACAGTCTTCTCATGTCAACCCTTCTGTACCCTTTTTTCTGTCACATCCTCCTCTGTAATTTCTCTTATTCCCCTGACTCCTATTTGTATCCTTCTTATCTAAATCCATGTGAAAATAGCATGGAACCAATATGTTTGCCTAAAACTACTTGCTACAAATATTCTAAAAGGATCATATTCCCTCTTCTGTCTCTTCCCTTGAGGAAATGTAGTCATTAATTTGATTTCCAGCTTTCATTTTTTTTAAAGGGAACAAATGACAATTATTGTTTACTTTGAAGTGTGATCTTTAGCATGAATAATTCCCCAAAAGAAACATCTGCTTTACAGATGAGTTGTGACAGCAGACAATATGCTTCCATATTTTGTACATTCACATTTGAGTGGCAAGGGGTGGGACTGGGGCTGACTTTTCAGCTTCACACTGCAGCCCCAAGGGGCCAAGATCCCTTCTGAGGGTGTTTCCTGGCCTTCTGGGTGTTGTCCAGCCCCAGAATGACCTGTCTGTATGTGCAGAGCCCCTGCACATCAATGTTTTGTCTTTCTTGTGCTTCCATTCAGCACGTGGCACAGGTTTCTGCCTGAGCCCAGCAAAGCTTGGCTGGCAGCCCATCTCTGCAGCTTGTTAAAGCTACTCTCTGCACACCAGAATGGTTTTTAGCAACAGCTGGACCCGAGCCAAGGCTTGTCATCTAAATTCAAGTCCAAACTTCTCCAAACTTTCAGGCCTTTTAGCATCCTCAGCTGACACTTTCTGAGCTGGATGGTGGATTCAGATTGTTTTCATATCCCTAATAGTGCACAATGCACTGCAAAATAAACATCAAACAGGAAGAGATGGAGTGTGCTTAACTGTGAGCTCTTTATGCAAGGAAAGAACAATAATTTCCCTTTGTGTGTCAAATAGGTTGAGTAGCAGCAAACAGAGGAATCAACACACGTACCCAGAAAATTATTTCATGGAAAAGGATGGGAATAAAACAGTTTACCTGGAGGCAGAGTGGTCCCCATGAGTGGGGATCTCTGAGGACAATTTAGACAGACAGCTGTCAGGACAGGTGCAGTTATCCCATTTGGAGGAGGAGGATGGGGTGGCCTCTCAAGCCTGGAACTCTCTGGTTTTATCTTTCCTACCAGCTGCTCACCCTGTGCTGGCTCTGGAGGGAGAAGCTTGTCCTGGAAGGATCCTCCTTCAAAGAAGCTCCACACCTTTCCTCCCTTTTGCTTTACCCTAAATCTGACCCCTGGCATCACAGAATCATGGAATATCTTGAACTGGAAGGGTTCCACAAGGATACTCCAAGTTCAACTCCTGGCCCTGCACAGGACAGCTCTGTTATCTCATGGCTGAACAGATAAGAAGTTTTGTCTTTGTCCAGTGCAGAAGTGAGATTTGACCTGTGGCACTTCCAGCAGCCTCCAGCCCCCAAGCCATGCAACCCTCCCATTGCAGCCTGTCCCCTGAGAGGGGCCTGGCAGGGAAATACAGGTCTCAGTTTGAGAGGGAGAGAGGAGAGATGGCATCTCTCACATGCTTCTTCCTTTTCATTCACACCCTTCTTCCAAATGACAGCTCTGGCTGTTTTACCTGAATACTGAGCTGAGCTCTGAGCTCAGGAATGCTCAGACCACCTGGATGCAAAGTGTTGCAGTTGGGAGTTTAGATTCCTTATAAATCTATTATCCCTGGGATTTCCCAGCACTCCACATCCAACTGTCAGCAGCCAGAGCACATCTCCAGGATGGGGCAGTGCAGGAGCCACTGAGCCCCACAGGCTTTGCTGAGAAAGCTGGAAAGCTCTCAGCCTCCATGGAATGGGGATGGGAGCTGGCAACACAAGCTGCCTCACCAAAAAATACTCAGTATTTTAATACCTCTTATTTTTCTCCTCTCTGTTACTGAGAAGTGGCTTTTTACATCGTATTACTTATGAAAAATAGCAACATTTAAAGGTAGAAAGGAAATAAAATGAGTCATGCAATATACACATGGACACTCTTAGCTGGTATTAACAGAACAGGAATTGCTATAGGAAATATTCTTTATTGCCCATAACAGAGTGCAAATCTTCCAAATTTGTTTGGCTGCATTTAATCTCATAAGAGACTAGGAAGACAATTTAAATCTTAGTGATTTTAAAAATGCTCTACCAACACAGGCAGTTGCAATGCTACTTGAAAGAAACAAGAGAAATTAGAAAGCTGTTGAACATACAGAAAAAAAAACATCTCCTTCTTAATGCTCCCCATGATCCACAGAAGCCCATTTTCAATCCAGAGCTGCCACTGATGAGGTGTTTCAGTACATTGAAATAGCATTGCTGGAAGGTGTGTCATGGTCATGAATGTTCTTCATTAAACCATGAGAACAATCCTCTCAGAAAACACAAGCAGCACAAGGAAAACACAAACCATGTTTATAACCTGACAGCAGGGCACTTTATGGGATTTATCTTTATGGGATTTTGAAATACAAACAGCTAAACTGTTGGGCTGTGTGAATATTTGATGTTCCAGGCAGATGCATCAGGAACAGATCATCTTAGATAGCTGGTGTAGTTCTGCAAACTCCACAGACACCTATTTAATAGCTGAGCTGTTTACCTACACATCAGCTGAGGGTCTCAGAAGCTGGTAGAGAAGGTGATTTAGCACTGTTCACATGTAAAAAGAATTATCTCCTATTGATTTCCCTGGGAATTGAAACAGAAAAACAGGCCAACCTCTCTGTCCATATAATCCTCTCCTTAGGAATCCATTGTGCAGGTTGTTCTTTCCTTTGGTTAAGGCACATTTTTCTTATTTATTTATTGAAACAGTCCTTTAGTACACACTCAAATGGAAATGAAATGACACTGAAAATATTTTGTATCTTTAACTGCTCACAAGGGTTTACACATGGTTAAAGTCAGCCCAAACTGCTCACTGGTGCTCACCCAGCAACAAAGAGCTGATCCAAGGCTTAGGGAAACCCCTGGAAATCTCCCTAATGCCTTTTGCAAGGTTCATATCTGGCTGTGTAGGAGCTGCACTATCCTCTGTGCATTAACACATTCTGATCACAAGAGAAAGCAAAGGATAATCTCAGCTGAGCAGGACATGTTTGTATAAATCTGCACACTTTGTGTCCATATGACCTTTTCAACCATATGTCCTTCATTTTTATGGAAAAGGAATTTTTGATCTGTAAAAGGAATATAACTGTGTGTTTGCCACACATTTTGAGAAAATCTAAGACAGAAAATCGCAGAGAATTGAATGTTCTTCAAGGACATTTTCAGTTTACAAGAAATAGAGAAACTGCTCTTGAAATGTAACTAAACCCAAGCTTTTGAGAGTGCTATAGATACAGTGAGCCAGAATGGCCTCCCAGAACCTAACAGCAGCAAAAACAGCCATGACAAATTCCACTGGGTCCTAGGGGGAAAAATAGCATTTATAACTGATAGAAAGTACTGGGACACTTCATGCGTTTAAGCAAAATAATCACTTCAAAACCAGAAGGAACCTCCAGTGAGATCAGCAGTCACATCTTTACCAGTGATAAATCCAGTAAGAATTAGACCATTGTTCAGGGTGTCCTGAACTCAAGGCACAACTGCCAAGTAGTTGTGATGAGGAGCTGCACTTCAGTCCTTGCACACTCACTTTTTTGTTCTATCTACCCACTATGCAAGACCTACAAAGCTCTGTCACAGAATATACTGCCTGTGATTAAAGATGTGCTGCACAAAACAGGACAGAAAAGCTTCAGAGCCAACTGGATGAAGAATTAGCATGGACCAGCTCCAGTTTTATAAATGACAGTACCATGGGAAAAACAGATCTGGGGTAATTCATTTTACCTTTTTTGTGTTTCAGTTTTCTGATCTGTAAAATGGAAGGCAGTGATACTCATCTCTGCATTGCAGATCCCTGGCTCCTGGATGAGAGCTGCCTTGGGGCTGGCCAGCTCAGTCCAAATGTGAAGGTGTGCATCTGCCTCCTGCCCCTGCCAGCAAAACAAGACATTTTTCCCTTTGCTACAAAACAATTAAGCCACTTCTTCAGTTATAGGATGGAGCTTTGCAGCTCTTTGGGGCTTTATTTGTTGGCTCTTTTTCTGGAGTGAAGAACATGACCAGGAGCTTTCAGGTGTCATCAGGGACTGCAATACCACCTCAATGGTCTGTGGACAGCTGTGAGCCAATTTTGGAACAGCCAGCTCCAGTTCCCATTGCAGTCTGAAGGGAGCTCAGCATCTCCACATCACATCCATTTCATCCTGCCTTCTGAGCAGCTTCTGTCACTCACATTGAACTGCATGCACCCGTGCCTTCAATTATCCAGCCCAGCTAATTAACAGCACATTGCTGCCATACCGAGTTACCCCGTGGGAGCTGCGGACTGAAGATCATTAAAAACCTCTGGCTCGTGTTTGCAACAGAAATGGCAACTCTTCCCCCTCTCCTGGTCTTTCTAATTCCCTGAGGCAGGGTTTGAAAAATGTTTAAGTGAAACTGGTCACTTGGTAAATGGGGCATTTTCGAATTTATGAGCAGAACCTCAGATAAAACCGAGGTAGTTTGTTACCAGCTTTAAATTAATTCTCACAAACAAAGTAACTTGCTCGTGGCAGTGACACATTTGGAAATGCGGTCAGAGCTGACTTATAAAAAAGGTTATAAAAGTCTTTGCTAATGATTATATGCCACAAGTGCATTGGGCTCTTTCTTCCAATAGCATATTTCCAGCAAAACCAAATGCAGACTCCGAGGAGCATAAATTGGAAATCATCCTGCCTCAGTGAGCCTGAACCTCTCAAGTAGGACAGGGCTCTGCTGAGACCTTGTGCCTGGAAATGACTGTGGGCAATACTTTCAAAGAACCTTCAGAGATTAACTTGTATAGTTAGAGTCTCTTAAGAGAGATGGAGTTAATTGCTGCAATCACTTTATTTATGAATTTTAGAATTAATCCAGGCTTTTAAGCAGTTTCAAGGCATTTTATTTTATGGTTCCAGGTCTTGAGCCCTAGAGAAAAGGATCTATTTTTAATTCCTGTCATTTTAGTCGTGTTACAATCTGAATAATACAATTTAAACAGGCAATTGGTGGAAGTAATAGTTAGCAAGTCACAGTAAATCCCAGCAGCACTTACTGAAAAAACGAGTGAGGCAACAAGCAAAGACAAGGTTTTTCAGGTAAATAAACATGACTTGAAATTAGCTCTGTTGGAGAGAAAGTGTTTCAGCAGAGTGAAATTGCAGTGCTTTGTAAGAATTAAAGTGCAGTTTATCACAAAAGAATGAACTGATTTACTGTATCACTGGTAGTGAACAGCAGCACAACTTCATGAGGGACCAAATTCTGTCCTCCAGCCTCAAAGTTGTAATAAAAGTTTAAATGGCCATTCACTCACCAGAGGTTTTACTACTCAATGTTAAAATTGGAAGAATCAAAAAGATAAATACCAAAAAATCTGAAAGGGTGAAATTTTTTGCAGTTTTGAAAGGTGGGATGTATTGAAGCTTTAATAACTTTTGTTACTATTGTCCTCTGCAAACACCTTCCTTCACTAACAGACTGATGTGATCAGTTTTGCCAATCAGCTCTAAAACCAAGCATCCACAGACAGACATGCAAATGAGACACTGAGTACATTGGTGTCTCTCGTGGGGCCTCCTTTCCTCAAACACCACCCACTTTGTTTGCATAAATGGCCAGGACTGAACTTCCCTGAGTCACTGGAGTTCAGATCCATATCTGTGCACCTGAACTTGCACACACAGCTCTTACAGAGAGTAGTGACCCTGTCATTTCAGGATTTAATTCTTTGTGAAACCTGTTCTGGAGTTTTTAAGCTGTATCATTCATACAAATTAAATTATGGTAAAGAACAATGAGCTGAGTGAGAGGAATAAGGGCAGAGAGTTATTTGGGAAAGTGCTGGTAAATGTGGCAAGGGACCACCAGCAATGTCCTGGGTGGGCTGGGGGACAGGGACAAGGGAAGAAGAGTAGCAGCCCTCTGCTCAGGTAAGGGAATGTGCTGCAGGCCAAGGGAATTTGCCAGTGTCAAGTGGGATTAAGAGCCTGCCTCTGTGTGAGGCAAATCCCTGCAGACAGGAAGAACAGGGAGGCATTTTGAAGGTGAGATTAAGGTACGTGAAACAGGTGACAAGATAGGGAGCCACAGAGGACTGAGAATATGTAAGTGGAAGATGTGATCAGAGCAGCAAGGAAGATAACTGGAGCTGGGGAGATGAAAAGCACAGAGCTGACAACTGGCTCTCACTTCATTCTGTGCTTAAAATTAAATCCATGCTTAAGTGCCTCAGTGAGCGGAGGCTGCTGGAAGGGTAATCTTCTAAGTAACCAGTCAGGAACACTGAACTCCCTTTTATTGTGTATACACACAATCCCACAAGGATAAAGAAGCTACCATTTCTTTGCAAGACTGCTTTTATTCTGCTCCTGGACATCTCAGTGAAGTTGTTCCAGCTGTCCTGCCCAAGCCACAGAAAAAGGGAAGCCAACAAAGGGCCAGGGCATTAATGTGCAAAGGGCTTTAGCAGACACAGAAATAAGTCCTGACTGTTAAAGAAAGGGCAGCTTTTGATGATTCCTTTTGCTCACCTCAGGGTCAGAGGCCAAGAATCATGTAGAAAGACGAGATGCTCTTTCATTGCAACTAAATCTTTTTAACTTTTTCTCCTTTTCTATTTTCAGACATTATTCATTGTGTTTTGATAGCCTCAGATGTTGTTTTGAGCATATCACATCCTGTTCATGTCAGAACAAGAATTAAAAGAAAGTCACACATGGAAGTGATGCTGTATAAAAAGTCAAAAGTGACTAGTCAATTAAATGGTATCCAGATGAGAAAGAAATTTGGGTGCCAGCTCTTGCTCTGCCACAAGCTGTCAGAGATGATACAGCTTAAGCAGAAGGAGGAATGTTACCAAGACCAACACGAAGCTCTGCAGCACAGGGTGAGGATGTATTCCACAGGACCAGAGTCACACAGGGAGCCTCACACAGCCAGCACAGGCTGCACTGGCTGTGCCACTCACACACCTCAGGGCTGCTGCTCCTGGGCTCGTGATCCTTGTCCTGGGGACAGATGAGATGAGGGAAATTCTGCATTTGGACACTGTTCCTTGAGCACCACCTCCCAGAGCATCTCAGGACAGGCTCTTTAGCAGCTGTCAGTAACAGGCACAAACAATAACTCCCTTTCCTCACAGCCACCATGTGCCCAAGCCTCACACATCCTCTGCCTGAGCCTGCAAGGCAGCTGTCACCATCCCTGCCAGCACAGGGCACCCAGTGCCAACCCTGGGCACAGGCTGATTGTTGGGCACTGTCCCCCCTGTGCTTCCTGAGCAGGTGGCTCTGCTTGGGCCTCACCTGTCCCACACACACTGACTGGGGTGTCTCTGTGTCATTTGGAAGCAGCTCTGTTACCTCTTACCCCAGAGACATCACTCCAATAACCCACCTTCTGCCTCTTGCTGACCTCCAGTCTCAAGCAATTCAATGATTTATTCAAATCTTTTTGCATTCCCACTAAGGGCAATTATAAATTAGCCTGCTATCGTGTTTAGAGTACTTGGGTTGATTTATAAAGATGCCTACAAAATAAATTACCTTGCAGATGGACAAGTCTTTAAACACATTTTCACATATGAAAGAAATGAATTGTGGTACTTTAGAGAACACAGCAGTAAAACTCCAATCAAAAGAAATAATGGAGGATAAAATAAGAGACCCACTTAGAGATGTGCAGAGGATTTACTTTTGTAGATTAAAAATGTAGATGAAGCTTTGAATTCTAAACTGTAAAGCCTTGTGATGTTAGCAAAAAAAGGACTTTTACAAACCTTTCAAGATCTGAGACAATCAGAAAGAGAGAGCTTATTTGTTCAGTTAATGGAAGGTCTTGCTCAAATTAGACAGGCTGATTCTCAGAGCCACCATTTTCTGCAAAGATGAAAAAATAGAGAAATGCCAAAATGAGTGTGATTTTAGGGGACTGACTACCATAACATCACTAAGTTCTTATGAATGACAGCACTGTAGAACTGACATTTCGTGTGCTTCAGCAAAGTATGCTCCATTTCTATTTAGAGCCCCTAGAGAAGTTAGTGATGGAGGAAAAGATCCAGAAACTATTCCCAGTCCACCCCGACTCCCTTCAGAATGAATACATCAGAGCACAGAATCAGGTTTTAGAAATGAGCTGAAGTGAATAGGACTGCATGGGCAGAATGTCAAAACGTTTCTGATGATTCACCCACTAATGCTGCACAGAGAGGAGGGTTCAAACCACACCACTCAGGTCCCCACTCGAATTTCCCCAACGTCTGAAAATTAGTTTCTCTCAACTCCAATGCACAGTTCACACTCTCTTCCCTTTAATAGCCTGCAATATATTAACAGGTAAATTGCATGATCACCAAAATCCCCTTCCCTCTTGCTGGAAATTTCCATAGCTTCCAACTCCCACTGTCACAATCCACATATGTCCACTGACTGTTTCTTTATTCCGGGGGTAGGATCAGTCCTTTTGGCTCATCTGAATGCATTCCTCTCTCTTAGTGCCCTTAATCAGTCTGAAACCTGGTGAAACACCAGGAAAGGAAGAGCATAAGCAGGACTCAGACCTCTCCTGTTATTCTCCACTGACACTCTCTATAGTACCAGAAATGAAGTGCAAGGGATTTGGAGCCAGGGTGGCCTTATCTGGGCTATCCATGGGCCAATCCTATTCTTAAAAAACCTGAAGCACTAAGAGTGTTCCCAGCATATTGAAATGCATCTGTTCCTGTGCAGTGAAGCCATAGTAACCATTCCTCCTCTCAGCAGGAGACGGGAGGGTTGAGCATTTTTGGAAGTCAAGCAGCTGCTTAAGGAATCTGATCTACATTGGGAGTGAGGGGTGAGAGAAGGAGAGAAAGCAGCAGAGAGAAAAGGAGCCATTTCTGGGTTTGCAGTAACTCCTGCAGCCCTCCCTGACCCACTTTTGCAGAGGCTGCCCTTTGTGAGGGCAACATCCTCTGGCAGTGGCTGCTCACAACATCCCTCCATGAGGAGGGATAAATGCTCACCCCATGTGAGAGGAACTCTGCCACTCTACACTGGGGCACACGAGGGCTTGGCTGGGACTCCCTCCTTTGTCAGGTGTTTTACAGGAGACACAGATGCCATTCAAGCTACATTTGTCCAGATTTTGTCTCCCAAGAGTGCTCTGCAGAAATCTTGAAAGTCTCTATTAAAAGCAGCTCTCTTCAGTTCAGTTTCTAGCTCTGTTGCCATTTATTTTGCTAAGAACTCACGTTCAGAACAATCAGGAAGTCTGCTGCTTGTTGATGTAAGAAGATACTTTTCAAAGCAAATTCCCTACAACAGATAGGACTGAAATACCAAAATATTCACCTATTTATGTGTGTAAGTAATGAGCAATATAACATGTTTTATATTCTTCTCCTACAGCAGCTGAACCACTGGAAGAGAGTAAACTAAAGCCAGAGAATTTAAAGCAGCAATGAAACCTTGAATCAAAAATAGATATCAAATAGGCACTCAGTAGGTTTTTTAAGTTGGTGGACCACAAACTAATTATTGACCCAAAGCAATGGTTGGTGGATAAAAACTCTCCTTTCTCCTTCATCAGAACATCTACACAACCATTAACCTTCCTGTTAAAGACTACTGTCTGAATAAGTGTGGTTACTGATATAAAAATTCAGGCATGGTGATGAAAGCTATCCACAAACAGATTGAGTTTAAGGAAACACAGGAGGAAGCATCCAGAATCTCACAGAATTATACCCCATTTACTGGGAAATACTTTCCAACACGGGCTCAGGGATACTCCTGTCTCTGTGCCACCTCTTCACAAATTCTCTGTTCAGATTTCCCAAATTACACATTTCACCTCATCCTGAGGGAGCAAACAGAGACCTCCTTCAGTCCACTAGGACACCACTACATGGACTGTTGCATTCTAAAATAGAACTTATGGTATATGATTAGTAGGAATTTTTTAAAATTCTACAGCTCTGTCAGAGCCCAAATGCTCCACCATGAGCTCACAACACCGAGACAGGGCACATTAGACCCAGCAGTGAGTTTAAATGTCTGTAATGCACCTCAGTCCATGCTTTTAACTTGTAAAGGGTACATGGAAGAAAATGTCACTGTCACATTCCTTGGCAAGAACATACTTGAGTAAGTCCCACTTTGAGAGTGACAGAAAGTCTCCAATATAAAGCATCTTAAAGTAGAACCACTCCCTGGTGCTCAATAACCTGGAAATATCAATGCCATATCCTAAACCCTCAGACTGAAGGAGAGTTTTGGTAATGACCAACACCTGGCAGTTACATTTAATTGCAAGTTGGGTACCTTGGAAGAAGAAAAACCCCTTGCTGACTTGCAAGCTTGCAAAATTTATGTTCCAAATAGCTCTGAAAGCTTGTAAGCTCGGGGCAGGTATAATTAATGCAGCAAGTTTAGCTGGAGCATCAGTGTGGCTGCACAGATAAACTGATTGTTTGGGACAAGTGAGCAGGGCCAAAGGTTGGGGCTGTCCCTGGCTTTGGGGGGAGGAGCAGTTCCTTCAGCAGGCACAGGCTGCCACAGCACAACTCAGCCTGGGCAGAGCACAGACAGGGCTCCTGCTGGTGGGGAGCCCCTCATAACATTTCTGTCTGTTTAGCATCAGATAAATGGTGGGGACTGTTCATCCTTCTTTGATTCCAGGAATATTTAAAAGCAGCTCTGTGGAGAACCAAAATCTGAATCAAGCTAAGAGTGATTGAACAGATATCTTTTAGGTCTATAACTACTGAAAGGCTGGGAAATTCTGTAACCCCAAAGCTCTACCTGGTGTGATTTCCCTGAAAACTGAATCAACAAAATAGCTGCATTAAAAACCAGCAGAGAGAATCACACTACAGGAGCCTTGTCCTTTCATCTCCCAGCAGACACTTCTGGCCATCACAATGGACCACCCCGTTCAATGTCAGTCAAACCTCACCCTGATCCAATACATTGGACACAGATTCTGGTTCTGCTCTCAGCATCAGTTGACTTTTTAAAGCAAATTTTTCACCTCAGAGTCAAAAATAAAAGAGAGTAAGGAGTAGATTTATATTTCAGAGAAAGGACATCTGGGACAAAGATGTCCAGTAAAAGTTTAACATCTCTAAATATCAAAACATCTTCATTTTGAAACCTTCATTAAACTTGAAATTCTGGAGATCCCATTAATGGTACAAATGAGATGGTGAAACAGGAATTGTGCATATCTCAGTCCTAAATTGCCATGTTGTGTAAAATCTTCATCAAGCCAGTTTTCCCTTCACATCTAAATACATCAATGGAAGTACCTATTTTACCAGTCCCAAAGAAATCAGGATTCCTTCAAGCCCAATAGTGAGCCTCAGGCACAGCCAGCATAGAATACTGTGAATAAATCAGCTCTGATCTCTGCAACAAGTGAGCTTTATGTAAGGAAAACTGGAGAACTGTTTATTGGATAAAAGGATTTATTCTTTTAATTCCAGTATTTCTGTTACCATTGTAGTTGAGTTAGAGAAAGAAGCATATAGCATTGTTCATTTCCTTCCTCATTTTAGCAGTTTTCTACATTATTATCTCCTTAATATAACCTTCTCCCTCATTTCATAGCTTTTTTCATTCTTTTATATCTCCTAATTCAGCAAACATACCTCAGTGGTCCTCAACAATAGGACACCCTATGACTCTTGCAACAATTTTGGACACATCCTCATGTGCAAGCCTTTTAAAACCCTTCCAGTTTGCATTGCTGTGGATTTGCCTGTGCTGTTTCCATCCACCACCCAAAGAGATGGATTTGCTGTCCAAAGCCTGCAAGATCCTGCACCCTGCACCCTCCAGCCCAGCCTCAGCATGTTTATCTGTTCTAGAGGGGCTGCATTGGTATTTCTGCTCAGTGTGCAGGCAGCAGGGTGTGCATGCTATTCCTGTTCCCTACAAAGTATTAATTCTCTCATTTCACCCATTAACACTATTTCTGTAACATTTACAGCCTCTGGGGTTTCTCTACAGAGGTGGTCATGGTCTATTATTAAGCTTTTCATTAGAACTGAATACCTAAACTAATAAAAGCCAGGGATTTTCACAACATTACATGCTACAGTGTTTAAAATATAACACCAAAATGTAATTTCCTTCACACTGTTCTTCCCCCAAATGTCACTTCATGCCAGGATGGCTTTTACCCATAACATGATCAAAATTTAAAATCAAATATTTTTAAAATTCAGGAACTTGAATAATTCAATTAACCCACTTCATAAATATTACTAAGTATGAAAAGCCACTCAAGATTTCAACTCTCAGACATTAGAAAATAATATATAAATCAAAGTACAGAAATCTTTTTTCCATTGCTCATTGCCCCTTAAATTCAAGTTTCTTCAACACATTTCCAGCAGCTCCTGTGTGTGCAGAACTGGCTGTAATTACAGTTTCACACAGATCTGGTTCCACACAGATCTCCTGGATCTCACCTGATGGCAGATGTTTTCAGGCTTTCACATTGTGCTCATGTTCTCAGGTGTAGAACCCTCTTTGAGTACAAGGTTTTCAGAGCTGTTTCCCCCCCGTCTCTGGAGATCTTCTGCTTGGCTTGTAACTCACAGAACCCTGACAGATTTCCATTTTAACAGCTTCCATTAGGATTTTTGCATTTTGGTGCACTGTCTGTGAAAGGATGAAGCACAGAATGCAGAATTATGGGATGGAAGAGATCTCCAAAAAGTACCCAGGTCCTTCCCAAATCCAAACCAACTCTACCTGGCCATTCCCAACAGAAATTTGTCTTGCTTTTCCTCTTCTTTAAAAAGAACTGTAATCTCTTCCAGAAAATACTTCACTGTTCCAATATCATCACTGAAAGACAGACAGTTTTATTACACAATCCAAATTTCAAATCTATTTTTTGGGCTAACCTGGAGCAATGCAGGTGAGCCCACAAATGCTGGCATTAGATTTCTTGCAAGGGAGGCTGTGCTCTGTGTCTTGGTGGAGAGCCCAAGGGAACAGGAGCACCCAGGAAGAGGCTGTAGGATGTCCCTCAGAGGGATTTGTTCCCCTCAATAAAGTGATTTGTTTCACTTCAATAAAAGGGGAACCTGTCAAACAGGTAAGAGTGACATGATAGATTAACTTCAGCAAAGCCATACTTTGATAATGGCTCTAAGGCTTTTTATCACAGAAGGAGGTTCATCTTCATGGCATTAAAGAACAACCAACCATGGGACTGTAAGAAAATGAAACATGAAAGAATGACAAGAAGAATGTGTGAGAAAGCCCCTGCTCATCAGGCAGCAAGCTGAACCACAAATAAACACATCTCAGGCACTCCCAGGTATTTATGGGGCCATAGCTTCACACAGCTCAATGTATCACATTCACTTAGAAATGTTAACATTAAACTACACAGATTTGCTACCTAAAAATATTGCTCCTGAGAAATTGTGTCTAATATTGTGCATTTAAGGTGACATACAGCATGGATAAGAACAGCAGCCAAAGCAGGATGAGGATCACACCCACAGCACAATGTGTGTGTGTGTGTGAAAGATGTGCAGCAGAAGTGTGAATTCCTGGCAAATCTGGCTTGTCAGGAAAATGATGCAACAGAGACATGAGAGCATCTGATGCAAAATGACCTAAGAGGTAGGAAAATCTCAGACTGGAGGTTTTGACAGCATTAAGTCCTTACCTGTCTGAGGCTCCCCAAAGTTTAAAGCAATAAGATAACAGTGTCCACTCCCAGAGCCAAGGGAAAAAATGAGAACATCACTTTCTCTGCAGTGTTCCTGCCCTCAGTTCACAGCCAGTGTGACTGTGAATAACCAGGCACAGCCCTTTCCTGGTGGGGACAGAGCCTGCTGAGACTCCCCAGGGCTCTGCCTTGAGTCAGCCCCTCTGGGCAACCCCTCACGTTCTCACTGCTCGTGGTCCCCTCTCCTTCCTCCACCCTGCCCAGCACTGCCATCCAGGCTCTGCAGTGCCACATACAGCCCCACTGCTGCCAGCCCAGCCCTCAGAGGGTTCAATTTGGGCTCCAGCAGTTCTTCCATCACCATTTGCTGCTCCCAGTTTCACCAGTGCTCAGCAGCCCTTCATGCTGTGTTTGCTGGCACTGCAGAGAGGGCAGTGCTCCTGTGGGGACATCAGGGACAAGGTCCCACAGGAGCTGGTGGCAGCAGTGCTGTGCACCCTGCACTGATGTGAATGTCTTGTGATGTTTGAGCTACACAGGGCACCTGAGAGTGCACAGGGAATGGGAAAAAGAATTTTTCTCAGCTGCAAGTGAAGTCACTTTAGTAACAACTCACTGCAGGAAGAACACTTCTGGGGCATTCAGATTTTCATATTGGCTGGGCCTTGAATGTCAGCCTCTACAGGAGAAACATGCAATTCCCCTCCCTACATCACTTATTGTGATACCTGTTAGGGGTGGAGCTGTTGAGTTACTGAAATATGCAGCAGCACAGAGTGTTTAACTATGTGTAATACCTAGAAATACAAAGTATGGCTCTCCCAGTTATCTTGATCATATTAGATATATAACTGTAATTACACATCTAATACTGACACTGGAATGAGTGAGATAAGCTTAGGAAACTACTGAAGAGAGCAATTGTTTATAGTTAATGCAATTCAAATAAAAATGAATGGAAAGGTAAGTTGGTCCTGCAACCCAAGAGGACTTTGTCTAAACTCAGATGCCAGGGGTTTCTCCCAGCACACCTTGTGCCTCTCTTTTGGGGGAAACACCTGTGGACAGGCTCAAGCACTGCAGTATTCAACACAGCCCTGTTGGGGTCATCTTTGAGAGTGGAGATCTGCTGCAATTGTTTGAATATTTGAGTGGCAGCATTTCATTCAGCTGGTTGTTTCACCAGCAATGCCTTACAGAAAATAAACACGTTTGCCTTTTAAAAACAAATTTTCCAAACATTTTTCCAGGGCTCTTTAGATAGGAAGAAGATTATTTATTCCATATTCTGCCACATAAGCATGATGTCTGACAGCAGAAATAGATCCTTTCAGCGATGATAAATTTATAATGGCATACAAGAGTTTTGACTGCTTGTGAAGTTCCCTAATTAATTCTTATATAGAGTTCCATTGGCAACAAAATTTATGTTTTGAGATGCTATAAAGCTCAGAGGAGCTAGGGAGCGTGCTGTTCCTTTTTGCACATCTTGTGTTTAATGTCATGTGTTGTTAATCCCTTTGCTCACTGAGGGGGGTATTGTTTGTCACTCTGAAAACACAAACTCATCTTCATTATTGGGAGGAATAACCCTCAATAAGGTTTAAGCTGCCAAGTGGCTGCACACATTTGAAGTGTGGCCTGAGGCAGTAACCCAAATGAAATTTACCCCAACCTGATTTTCCTTAGTTTAGGAAAATCACATTTTGTAGATTTTCTTTAATCTCCTTTAAAACCAGCCTTGAAAACATGTTGGCCTTGGTTTTGCAGCAGGCAGACCTCTAGTGCAGACTGAACTGTGTGAAGCCACACTGAGTTGTGGGTAATTCCTGATAATTCTTTATAAATCAAAACAACAAACATTTAGTCTGTAATATTTACAGCAGGGTGCCAATTGCACACTGTAAATAAAAGGTCTAACACTGCCCTTCAACAAGGCTGTAATGCCTGCACCACACTAAAAATGCAAATTAACAGTTAAAAATTTTAGAAGGTTCCTAAAGAGGTATTTTAAGCACTTCATCTGATCTATAGAAATTTTGCCTTTCATAACTTTCTCCCCACTGGTGTCCCAGGCACTGCTCAAGGCAATCCTAGCTAGGACTGACATATTAAAAAAACACAGATATTAATATCAGCACATTTAGTAGGAACTGTATCCTGCAATGATCAAAGCTATATTTTGGTGCAAAGAGATTAAGAGCTTGACAAGTTTTTAGTGTTCATTTACAAGACAGAAAAAAGCATCCATGGCCAGTAACTCATGAGAGGATAGCAAATGCCAGGACTTATCTCTGCAGTGGCAAACACATCACAGGAGGGTGTTGCTGCAGAGGAAATGGTCAGACCAGAACATCCCTCCTGAAGGGTTACAATTTTTCTGTAAGTTTTTAGTAATTTGAGCAGTTCCAACCCCAGTTCTTTCAAATTAACATCTAGAAAACAAATTCTGGACCTGACATCAGTGCCACACTTCAGTAAGGATTTTCCAATGGACTACTCCTTAATTTTCAAAGCTCAATCTCCTTTCAGCAAAGTGAGTATTTGGTTTAAAATACATAAGTAAAAAACTTTGCAAATTTAAATTTACTGGGAACTACAGACTGATCCAAACTGCACTGAAATCCCACTGATTTAGTGGAGACACAATGACACCAGACAGTTCCTCTTCCCTGGCTCCCAGAAACAGCTCCTGAATTTGGGATCTGGCTTGAAGAACAGGAGGTTCCTCCAAACTCAGAGCAGGGAGAGGCAGAAAGGTTTGGGGAAGAAGACCAGCAGTTTCTTGGTCAGCTTGGGGGTTTGCCTTTTATTTTTGATGAGTGAATTTAACACTGTCTGGAGGTGTTTAATGAGAAACTGGTATCACACAAAA
Source organism: Alaudala cheleensis (assembly GCA_013398995.1). NCBI lineage: Eukaryota > Metazoa > Chordata > Aves > Passeriformes > Alaudidae > Alaudala > Alaudala cheleensis. Next base: position 40,783 of record VWYE01009795.1, on the reverse strand, counting down.
CTGGTGCCAGTGCAGGAAACCTCAGCACCCCTGCACAATCCAACAGCCTGCAGATAAACCTTCTGGGACCAGAAATGACATGTTTAAAGGAAGGAAAATCAGCAGAGAACCATCCATTTTGTTCTAAAACCCATGTAAAATTTGGCATCTACAAAGGATGGGGCATCATGTGTTCTCAGAGGTGTTAAACCAGGAGATTAGGAGCAGAAAAGTAAGTAGCTGAAGTCATCAGAAATGTTGTTATATGACCTTTAATGCTAAATTTATATTTCCACATTCTCCCTAAATTTCCTGTTTTAAGAAGTAGAAATTTGATGACTGAAGCAATGAAGACAAAGATGAAATCCAGCACAGTGCCAAGTTCCACATAAGATAGTGATGCAAATATCAAAATAACCTTCCTTTTATACTATCTTATCCTCATTGTCTATGATATTCACCCTGCTTAACCCAGCCTACAAATTCTGCCCAAAATATCTATATACATTTGCATATAAAAGTTAAGGAAGAACTAACACAAGAACAGCAGGCACAGATAATTCTCAGACTGCAGCCTGAGATTTTTTGGTTTGGGTTTTGTTGGGTTTTTTGGGGGTTCTTTTTAATGGGGTTTTACATTTCTCCTATCCAAAAAATTTAGGTCAGTTCTAAACTTCTTCTGCTGTTGTATATGAGAATAGTAGAGCTAATGAATTTACATTACCTGTAGGGTGTGACCTCTATCCATTTATTTTGTCATTTTTGGACCACAGTTTTCCCCATCCCTTCTGATTACAATGTCCTCTCTAGTGTTTCTACTTGCCTTGTATTCTTGTTCAGCACATCCCAAAGTTCCAGCCAGGAAATGCTGCATTCCCTAGAGACCATTCCAAGCTCTGGATATTCCCTGACCAGCTGGATGTACTCGTTTGCCTATTAACCAGCTGGAGAGTGATCCAAGCCATCTGAACATTCCAAGACATTTAAGAAAACCAAACAAGCCTTTTCCACCCAGAAGCTGTAATTTTCAGACAGGAAATAGAGAGGAGGGAAAGAAAGGTGCCTTAAAATGAAACCTCTCTCTCCCCCAGGCCAGGCACTGTCCCATTTTCAGCCTGAGAAAGAAGTCCAGTCTGTGCTGCTGGAGCATCAGCTTCCCACAGGACTGTCCTGACACCTACACTGAGCTGAAGCCCCTCATTGTACCCAGTGACAGCTCCTTGCTGCAAAGGGGATAAAACATTTCATAAAACCTGTTCCAGACTGATTCACCATCGATGGATAAGATGGAAGATTCCCAACAGTCACAAAACTCTCCTACTTATGGCAGCACGTCCTTGGGATGTTCCTCCAGACTTCTCCAATCTCCTTGTGCCTCAGAAGTAGAAGGACACTCACATTTCCTTGCAAGGTACATTAACATCTCTGCTGGGAAACATTTCACAGGTGACAACTGTATTATGCAGACACACACCTTTACTTGTCATTAATCAGCTGAAATGCATTTGTTCTTAACCAGCTTTCTGCAAATGGAGATTGTCCCATCAGCTCTCCTGCCTGCTAAAGGCTCCCTGGCAGTGTTTATATTATAAGTGCAATTTGAAGGATTTTTCTCATCTTGTTAAGTTGCTTGGAAAATGAGAGCAGAGATGAGACTAATTGAATGGTTATAAGGGGGAAAATGAGGTTTGCTTTTCAATGTAGGAGATGTCACAGGCATTTGCTGCAACAAAAACCCAACAGACAAAAATAGTATCACTTCTTCCAATTCTGCTTTCCTTAATAAAGCAGTTACCACACTAAAATGTAAAATATAAGCTCCCATTAGTCCTTCTTACAACTCCTAATACTTTCCTACAACAAGTATGTCAAAAATACAGCCCATGAGCCAGACTGATCCTTCCAAGTACTTTAATCAGGCCTGCAAAATCCACAGAGCATTGTAATCCGGATCTGCTCTGCCAGTCAGCTCCGAGGTCTCCCTGTGTGTGCAACTTCCTTAGAGTCACACAGGCAAGAGGGAGTGGGGGGAGGATCAGGATGGATTTGGAAGGGGTGAGAACCTGTGGGAGCAGCACACAGAGCACTCTGACCCCACCCCTGAGCAGCTTTGGGACCCTCGGGTCACAGAGGCTTCTCCCAAAGGGCTCTCCAAGGGGTCCTGCTGCCCAGCACCACAGGGAGGGGTGGGGGACAGCTTTCAAGTGACACGTGGCAGCCCAGCCTCCTTCACCATACAGCTTTACTGTGGAACCTGGGACAAAAAAACACTAAAGATAAAAGGAACTGCAATGCTTTGACAAAAGTCCTCACCTGATACAGGTTTCACAGCTCCCAATTAAGTCCAGTGCTCCATGAACACACCAATGTGAGCAGAAGCTGCCCTGTGCAATAACACCATCACAGGAATGAGCATCTCCACCTTTGAATGGGTGTCACTTCACAATGGTAATTGCCATGGGTACTTCTCTAATTTAGTGGCCTGTTAATAGATTGCTGCTGAAGACAGTTCCACTGGAAAAGCTTTGAAAGGAATCCTTGTGCCTACTGGCTATTGAGAGTCAGCATTCCCATTTCAGACACCTACATTTGCAATTTCTCGTGCAGTCTCAGCAAATACAAGACCCTGGTGAATGGGCAGGAGGAACCTGCAGAGCATCACCTCTTCCCCAGCATGGGGGTGAGCAACCACTGAAAACAAACCCAAAGCACAGGTTTGGATTGAGCCAGACCACTGAGCTGCCTGCCTCAGGTCAGAACAATCTGGCTATTAAAGGACAGGAGTGCAGAGCAGCACAGAGCTGTGGCAGACCCCCTCCAACAGCAGAGTGTGTTTAGATTGGCTGCAGGTGACTGGCAAATCTTGCTCCCAGTCAGAAGCTGACATGGGACCACACACCTATTCCTCCCAAGGGAGCACAGTGTTGGTGGAAACAACCTATTCAACCCTCTCACTTCCTCAGAGCTTGAAGTTCCACATGCACACCTAAAATGCAGCAGGAACTTTCTGGATCTAGCACTGCCATCTTTCTACTTCCCCAAGTACTTAAGCAGCATTATTCGGCCTTTTCTCCCCTCCTTGTTTAGAGAATGTAAAGGCAGGATTGAAAAGTAAGGCAGAAGTAAGTGAAGTCATCTCTCAGCCCTTGATTTCATAAACTATCTCAGTGAGAGAGCAGGTTATAACTAACAATAGGCCTTTCTTTCCCCCTAAAGAAGTCTCAGGAGACGTCATTTGAAGGTGGTTAAAAGAAATAAAATAGGTTGTCTCTCCATGGGCAAAGTAGGAAAAGTAGGCTTTCATGTGGGGGTGCTGCAGAAAGAACAAAGGCAGAGTATCTGCTGAATCACCACAGTCTATCCACCACACTCCAACAGCTCTAATTCTCCAGAATCTGCAGCACCCAGCAATCAAGCAATAGTGCTGCTGAGAGGAATTTTAACCAGCACTACAACAATCAAACAAAAGCAACAGCACTCCAAACTCATTTCAGAGGATGTCTACTGCTATCATGCAGCCCCACATAAATCTGTTGGCATGCAATATTAATAATGATGATAACAGGATTCTGCTAAAAGTCAGCTAAGGGGTTTTCTTCCTGGGGGAGTAAAACGATGAATTCCACCATAATCCCTGTGGAGAGTCACTTGAGAGCTGTGTCAGTCTGGGGAGAGCTCCCTGGTCAGCATTTTTAGGATAAGAAATTATTACCAATAATGAGTGTGATGAGGAAAGAGAAAACAGAGCAGCTAAAGGGAGAGACTTGCCATTGACTACAAGTAATGCTGTGGCTATCAGCCATGTCATCCATGATCTCTGCAAAGCAGCAAGGCATCTCTCAAGTTTCCATCCTGATAAACTGATAAACTTTAGAGCTGGTACACAACCAAGACTGAAACAAACATCCAACATATTTGATTAACCCTCAGGATTAGGAGTGTTTGTACTGCAATACTCAAATACATATTTTACATATCTCCAGCTAGAGAATGGTATTCATCAAAGATTTTTGTGATTTTCTTGTTAAGGATGATATTGTTGATTACCAACATCCTCCTTTTTAATAAGAGGAGAAAGTCTTGCATGAACCATGAGCAAGCACGCACATGATAAAGCTTCTCCTTTTTGGAAAGAATCACTGCTAGTTCCATGCTCCTTGTCAAGGTATTTTCTCACAAAGCACCAACTGACTGTAACTTCCACTGCCTTGGTGAGTACAGGGTTGTGCTCAGCACCACACAAGTAGAAAATTTAATCACAAAACAGAAGTAACATGAAGGTAACACAGCACTAAAAGTAATCACGTGAGAGAATTTCATTCTTGGGAATTACCTACGCCAGGATGTCAAATTTTCACCTCCCTGCCCCAGCTGCAACAACAGACACACCTGTCCTCAACTTTGCTCCTTTTCAGGGCTGTCCTGTGTCCAGCCAGAGCCACATGGACATGCAGCTGTCCCTGCCTGCATTTCCCTGCTGCAATCAGCCTGTGTGCAATGTGGACATGCAGCTGTCCCTGCCTGCATTTCCCTGCTGCAATCAGCCTGTGTGCAATGTGGACATGCAGCTGTCCCTGCCTGCATTTCCATGCTGCAATCACACTGTGTGCAATGTGGACATGCAGCTGTCCCTGCCTGCATTTCCCTGCTGCAATCAGCCTGTGTGTAATGTGGACATGCAGCTGTCCCTGCCTGCATTTCCCTGCTGCAATCAGCCTGTGTGTGATGTGGACATGCAGCTGCATTTCCCTGCTGCAATCACACTGTGTGTAACATGGACATGCAGCTGTCCCTGCCTGCATTTCCCTGCTGCAATCACACTGTGTGTAACATGGACATGCAGCTGTTCCTGCCTGCATTTCCCTGCTGCAATCAGCCTGTGTGTAATGTGGACATGCAGCTGCCACTGCCTGCATTTCCCTGCTGCAATCAGCCTGTGTGTAATGTGGACATGCAGCTGTCACTGGCTGCATTTCCCTGCTGCAATCACACTGAGGTGCAGGCACTCTGAGGCTGACTTCATCCAAGCTGGGTAATGATGGCAAGAAGTTCAGCCTTTATAAGGGTGTTCAAGACTTACAGTTTCATTCTTCCACCTTGAAACATCTGAGCAGAATACCTAATTTAGGAGACTAGTCATTTTGTACTCCCTCAATAGTAAATGCAGATAGGCAGACACCTCCAGAAAATTAGCAGATTGGAGTCTGAGTCACGCTCTGGGGGTGTTTGTCTCTCCAGCAGCATAAAGGAACCCGAGGGTTTCACTCCTGACTGGCAGGGCAGTGACTCCCTGATCCCTCCAGCGAGGCAGGACAGGCGTGGGCTGAGGCTTGGGATGAGCTCCCCCCGCAGCTGGGAGGGGCTGAACTCTGCTCCTGGCATTTACCTGCTGGGGGTGTGTGAGATACCAGCACAAGCATCCCCTGGATGGGTCTGTTCCAACCAGGGGATGCTTTCTCAAAGAGACAAACAGCATCAAAAGTGACATTTTCATTACATCCCTGTGCAGGAGTTTCAGAGATGATTAAGCAGACTGCAAATGAGGGAAATTACTTTGTGAGAAAATCTTAATTGATTTTACTTCCTACCTTCAGCTACACTTACATTTTTTTTCTTTTCTTAGAATTTTACTTGCCCATTTTATAGGATTTTACAAAACTTGCTGTACATGGGAAATGAGGTAGCTGTGTGCAGTGATAAGGAAATACAGCTTTATCTGAAGGTACCAATCCCAACCCAGTACAGACTGGAACAACTGTTGTGATGTGTTTGTGAAGAACTTGAATTATTGAATTCTTTTCAGTTCTCCACAGGGAAGTTTCCACCAGAGCTGGCCAAGACACAGCCTAAACCTCCATTCCATCTCCCCACATTTGCAGTCAGACACACTGCTGAGGGATTTTTGTGTCGTGGTTTCTGTGGGGTTTGATAACAGTGCAGTGGCAGGGTTCACTTGTCCTGTTTTCCCTTTTTTCCAGTTGCTGTTGTATCCTGTTGGACACAGAAAGCATCTTTTTATGCTACAACAGCAGGGCCATTCCCAACACACACAGACACCTCACACAAAGGGAAATTTCAGGGAGTACAAGCAGTGTTGGTGATATGACATGGATTTTAATGGAGTCCAAAGGTCCCCTCTGAATGCTGCACCTTCCAAAACAGCACTGAAAAAATGAGACTGCCAAAGAAAGAACACACTGCCTACTCTACTCCCATCTCAGTTCTATCAATTCTTGGACTTTCACAGACTCAAAAGAACAATCCTGGTAGGAAAATAAAATCAGTTCTTTTCCTAACCATCTTTTCTCAGTACCAAAGACTATATTTTCTTTTCTGGAAAAGAAAACAGGTAACACTGGGGTTGAAGTCTCTGTTTTACAATTCCAACCTTCTCCCCAGTCATTGTCCAGAACAGTGTGAGCCTGTCCTAGAGCCTGCTCCTGCCAGGCATGGACATGCACACAACAGAGTTTTCATAACAGCTCAGATAAAAATCTCTTCATGCCACCCAGCTGGCAACTTGCCACATGGAAAACAAAAAAAAATGAAAAAGCCATTTTTTACATAATCTCCTTCTTGTTTAAATGAGCTACCACTACAGCCATGGAAGTGGTGCAAGTATGGATCACATATAATTAATAATACATCACAAATAATTGGTGATGCACTAAAACAGCAGCAGAAGTCCATGGGGATCTGAAGTACTGCTAACAAAGCAATACATTTTGTGATTCAGCAAGCAGGAATTTTAATGCCTTCAAGCCTGAAATAGAAATGTGGTCAGCTGGCACTAAGAAAAGTTTGATCCCTCTTTTAGTATAATGGCAAATTCTCTATAAATTCACATAAACTTCAAAAGTTATAGAACTTTTCTATTTGATTCAGTAGAAAAAGTGAAGTTAAAACTTTTGTCAATTTTACTGAAAATTATACACACTAGATTACAAACAGATTCCAAGCTAGTGCCAGGCTTCCATTCACAGATGCACTCTTGAGATATTTGTGAAACCAATAAAGTTGATGGAAACCAGAGAGAATTCTTTGCCCTGTATATTGGAATGGTCTCTTTCTTTAGGATTTTACACACTATAAGAATAAAAATAGTAAATATTATTATTAATAATAATAAACTCAGCTTGATTTACATGGACTCCATTTTCCTTGATTTTATTCTTTAAAAACTAAAGTTACAATGACAACTTTAAACGTTGCATTTCGAGTTTCTAAAAATTCATAACTCTATTACTGTATTAAACACTATTTTCTACTTGGTATTTCCAGAAGATGTATAATAGATTTGCAGCATCATTTAGGAAATAAATTCATTATGCTTTTCATTAAACTGTACTAAGGGGAAGAGGCAACCTTTCTCTATTATTGATTCTCGTGGGCAGTCTAGGGTGAAATTTTTGATGTAGTTTTTCTGAGGATTAAAAAGGTGAGCATAAAAAATGTATTATTGATTGCAGCCTGCAAAGTACAGTATACTGCTCATCCAACTCATATATTATTGATTAAAACACTCAACAGTTCTAACCTTTCACTTGGTTGCTCCAAGGTAATTTTTTTTTTTTGGTGAGGATGTCAGGATACTGTGCTTACAGATTATACTTCCCAGGGAGTTTGGAAAACTCATGGAGCAGCTACTGAAGCTCTTTAAAAAGGTTTAGTTGATAGAGTCCCTACACATTCAAAGAAGGGGCTGGTTGGGACAGAAGGACACCTTGCATCTCATGTGGGAGGTGCAGCTGATGGAGCCAAGGGAAGCTTCCTGCCTGGTCAGGCACACGGGGCTCCAATACCAGACTGCATGCTAAACACTAAAGCAAAAGGAGCCTGAATTTTACACCTCTATGCCTGGAACAAGACTAGAATGAAAAGGGGATTTATACTTAAGGAAGCACTTCCTGGGTGAGCATCCCTTTTCCAAAAGTCTGGAGCTAATTATGTACCAGTAATTGATCAGAAATGAAACATGAACAAGTGAAGTCAGAGCCTGGGGCTGTCCCCATGTTGCTGGATTCTTACACCTCACAGGCCTGTCTTCTGAGCCACACTTAGATTTTGCACACTGTATTTATCTCCTCTTCAGAAGTATCTAAAATAAGGTGCATGTTATTAAATTTGGTACATGGAGACAAAATACTGGATGATATAAATACAGAGTTACTACAGAGAATCCCTTCCTGAACTGGTCTGAGGAACTGGTTTAGAATAGGAAGTGGGCACGAACATGATCTTTCTGCCCTGTGATGTGTTAGCAGAAGAAGAGTCTTCTACTTACAGAAAATGAACGGAGATACAGACTGACAGCATGGTTTGGGCTGGAAAGGACCTTAAGGGCCATCCACTACTACCCCCTGCCATGGGCAGGGACACCTTCCACTACCCCAGGCTGCTCCAAACCTCATCCAACCTGGCCTTGGACACTTCCAGGGAAGGGGCAGCCACAGCTGCTCTGGGCACCCTGTGCCAGGACCTCCCCACCCTCACAGGGAAGGATTTCTTCTTAATATCCCATCTAACCCGGCCCTCTGGCAGTGGGAAGCCATTCCCCCTTGTCCTGTCCCTCCAGGCCCTTGACCAAAGCCTCTCCAGCCTCTTGGAGCCCTTTAGGCACTGGAAAAGGTCTAAGGTCTCCTCAGAATCCTCAGACTGAACACCCCAGGTCCCCCAGCCTGTCTCCAGAGCAGAGGAGCTCCAGCCCTCTGAGCATCTGCACGGCCTCCTCTGGAATTGCTTCCACAGCTCCACATCCCTCTTGTGTTGGGGTCCAGAGCTGGAGGCAGCTCTGTAGGGGGGTCTCAGGACAGAGGAACAGAGGGGGAGAATCACCTCTCTCAAGCTGTTGGCCACACTTCTTTATATGCAGCCCAGGATATATTTAGCAAAAACGCCTTTCCACAATGACTAACACCTCACAGGAATCCTACTGCAATATTACAGTCTGCTATCATAATAAATATCTAGCTCTACATAAGGGTGGAAGTGACAAAAATAGCATCATCAGGGTATGGCTACTTGACAGATCTCACAGAATGATTAATCCAATGAAAAAAACCTGAACCTTGCGGAACTGTTGATGAATTGATTGAGTGTATCAATTCAAAAATGTCTCTAAATAACACAGGCTACCAGCCCACTCACAAAAACACTATAGAATATTTGTCATCATGTATTTCATGAATGATGTGAACATTTTAAAATAAGTTGGAAACAATTGTTTTCAATTCACTGGCCTTCATAAGAATTCAAATCACAAAAACCAAGTTAGAAATCCTTAAAACTTTGGAAATGTCATTTTTCTACACTTGGTATCATGATTTCTGTGTTGGTTGAACAAAGGCGAGATGAAAAATCACAAGAAAATTACCCAAGAACCAGGCCAGCACCACAATTCACACCATCACAGCAGTGGGGCTGGACTTGGCTGAATTGCTTTGCTTCAGAAGAGGTTACTCAGGGCCAAATAACAAACTACTCTGCTGATAGAGCATAAGGTAAAACTAGAAAATTGATTGAAGTTAATCTGCTCCACGGCAGTTTCAGAACTGCCACAACCAACTGCACATCTGGAAATGATTTTGAGTGAGAGCTCTGGCACTCAGTGATCCTTGCTCTCTGCTCAGCACTGGTGAGGCACATCTGGAATGCTGGGTCCATTTGTGGGCTCCTCCAGACAAGAGAGGCTCAAGTGAGTCCAGCCAAGGGCCACCAAGGCAGTGAAGGGACTGCAGCATTGCTCATGTGAGGGAAGTCTGAGAGCTGGGACCTCTCAGCCTGGGGAGAGAAGGGTTCATGAGTGCCTCATTAATGTGTGCAGCAGCTGATGTCAGGGTGCAGAGATGACTGATCTGGTGCTGTCAGTGAGAGGACAAGAAGAAATGGGCACAAACTGAAACACAGGAGGTTCTGGTCAAACACCAGAAAAAAACCTTTTAATTCTGAAGTTACCAAGCATTGGAACAGGCTGCCCAGAGATGTTGTGGAATCTCCATCCTTGGAGACACTCAACACCTGCCTGGACCTTGCCCTGAGAAGCCTCAAGGCTTTTGCTATCCTGTGATCTCATAGTTTGAGCAAGCAGCTCTGAAGATGCTGTGAAGGGCAGAATGGAAGGAGAGGGGCAGAAGGAACATCAGGCAGTGAAAATTGAATATATGAGTCCATTTCTTCCTTCACATTGCTGTAAAACAGGGCAACCCCAGCGAGCACAGAGTGCCTGTGCAGCTGCAGCAAGCTGAGCAGATGCAAGCTCTGAAAGATTACCCAGCTCCCAGAGCAGCACTTTAACATCTCTATGATTGATCTGTGATTTCTGCTTGTTTCAGGCATCAGGCACCCCAAACCCCACATTTCCTTAGATTCCATGTTCCTAGACATGCCTGAGAGGCGTGGAGTCACCTGAACAGAGAACACAGTGATCCAAAGCGTGGGCAACCTCCTGCCTACCTCATGAGCAGTTCAGCTCTGGGAGGCTGCATTAAGTGCTGAGTGCAGAGGCACCCAAGGAGGTTACTGCCTCATCCAGCCAATTAGAATTGTCTTTTTCCACCCCTCAGTTTTTCATTTCTTTTTGCCTAAATTATGCTTAAAGAACCCCTCTGTCCCACTTGGCAGCAGAGCCTGGTACTCCAACAAGGGATGTACATCAGTGCTACAGCTGGGCTTTGACCAAGAGCCCATTTTAAAGAGGGGAGGGAATTCTGACAGCTGAGGATCAGGACAGGCTCTTCACCCCTCTGCTCCTCAGAGATGCACTGACTGCAGGAGGGTAGCACAGGTTGCCATAGGACAGGTAAGAAGTCACTGCTCACAGCTGGAGCCTGATGAATGACACAACTGTCAGAGACAGGCAATAGTGGGGCTGCTCTGGCAGCTGCAGGAAGGAGGAGACCCCAGACATTTCCAGATTTTTCTACTCTGGTTACTTCTGCCTTCCAAGACCTCACACAGAGGGAAGCAGCAGGGGAAAGGCAAACTTCTACTGTCACTGGAGCTGGCTGATTCACTGGGCTCAGCACATGCATCTGTGAAAACAAAGCTGATGTGGCTGGACTGGCAGGGCATGTGTGCACCCCTCCTGGCAGGGTTCAGCTCCAGCCAAGCCAGAGGGAAACAGGAGCTGCATGCACCTGGATAACCTGGGACTGCCTGCTCATGGCACTGTGAGGGCATCTCCAAACCTGCCAGGAAGGCCTCTGTGAAACCTGTGTTGAGACAACGAGCAAAGCTACCTACAGTATGATTTCCTGTAGTGAGCTCAGACCATCCTCCCACTGCCTCTCCTCTCAGCCTCAATAGAGAGATGTCAGATTTACAGGATCATCTCTCCTGCTCTGCGTCAGTGAAACTGTACTAGATTCTGCAAGTGAATCTCCCAGATAAGAAATGCAAATCAGTTTGTCTCTTTTTTCTTTATTGTGCCAGTACCAAAAATATGTTCTCTGGGATTAAGCAGAGGATTGTCAGGCTGTGGGGGAGAGGGGAGGGGGCACGAAGGGTGAAGTGAGGGGTAAAGAGAGAGAAATCTGTAAGCCCAAAGCAGTTTGTGGGAATGAACTGTGCTTCATTTCTTCACAAAATCTTGGAATAGAGATGAAAAAGCCACGACTAGATGAGCACTGACAGCAGCATAAAGCAGCAGGCACCACCTGAAAAACCCAGGTGGCATTTGCACTGCTCTTAGTTTATTTTCCAATAGCAAAATCTCCTCTTTTTGATACATTACTGTTCTTTGATGTTTGAAAAGTATTTTCACTCTAACAGTCACCAAGGAAATCTTCCACAAAAGGAGAGAGAAAAGAATCTAAAGGAGAAGCAGAGCAAGGAGAGTCACATATACTTCCAGATTAATTTTTTCTAAATATATATGTTAAAAACAAAACAAAATCCAAACCACCTATCTCCTCTGAAACAGTTCCTGCTTCCTGCCCATTTGTCTTCCAGCAGGAAACCTTCATCTCACTGAAGGGGTTTAGTAGGTCCAGGCACCTCAAAACTCAAATGTGATGTACCAACCCAGAGCTCTGCTTTGCCTCTTGTGCAACCTGGCATGGCCAAAGAAATGACATCACCTCACACAAACTAAAATTCAGCTAAACGAGGTCAGTGATGCTTCAGTTGAACTGCAAAAGGCACCTGAGCTCCCCTCCTCACCAGCCCTTTCTTCTGGAACAAACCAGAACCCACTGGGATCCTAAAAGCCTTATTTATCCATCAGTAATTCACTGCTATTGCACTGTGGCATGGAGAAGTAACAATCCAGGGGATTATTCCATTACAACTTAATATAAGTGCATAACAAGAGAAACAATAGAGCTGGAATCCAATAACAAAACAATATTGGAATAGTTTCAATCATCATGAAAAGTAATAGGCAAAGATTTTGTCTGAGAAGAGGCTGGTAGAAGAGAAGAAAGGCAAGGGGGTAGTTTCAGTTTCCAGGGTATGACATTCCCCTGCAGACCTCTTCTTTTCCCTTTTTCATTCTCTGTGAGACTCCTCTAACTTCTCCCTCTTTTGAAAACCTGTGCCCTGAGGACATGACAGAAACTCCCAGTAAATGTGAAGCACACACAAACGGCTTAGAAATTATTGCTAGAAAAATACAAGTTTAAAACAGTTTTCAGCATCCTTTGCTTCTTGCAGCAGAAGGAAACCCATGGAGTTCCCCCTGACATCAGCCTGCATGGTGTGGATCAGCAATGGTGATTTTTAGTCACTCATGAAACCAGATTTCCATCTACCATCACAACAGAATTTTGTCATACTGAACATGTTAATCCATCTCCCCACCCTTCTGAAATATTTGCTTTAGTGAACAGTTCAGACTCCTGGGTTGGCTTGGCTGCCTCAGTTTGCACTCCTGACTGGTTTCCCATCATATCTGCATGCTTGGGGAGGGGGAAGAAAAAAACACAACAGCACAGAACAGCTCAGGTCAGCAACAGCTCCCAACTGTCTTGGTGATGTGATACAGAACTCTGAGGTGATGAGAAGGTATCCACATCCTCCAGGGACACAGCTGCAGTGCTGGGGACCTGCCTCCATCCCATGCTGCAACTTTGGGGAAAACTAACACCAGGACAACTGGAAACTCTCTTTTGTTGTCCCAGCACTGGGAACTGATGGCTGGGTAGGTCAGGTGATGGGCACTGCAGAGGGGACAGCCTGGGTGCTGGCTGGGCAGGGTGAAGAGAGCAAAGATAACAGAGTGATCTGCCTAAAGCACCATCAGCACTAAACGTGATCTGCCCTTGCACTTACTGGCAAACTCGTTCTGTGACTCCTCCAGCCCAGCCCAAGAGCAGCTGCTGATTTGCATGCACCACCACTCAGGCCATGATTACTGCTGACATGACATGAGCTGTAGAAAGGGCTCTTTCAGAAGGGATTGTGTAAGCTGAATAAAGACAGTTAGCTTTTACCCTAAAGAAAAATGCATCAAGTCTATTAGATTTGCATTGCACAAGAATTACTCCAAATAATAGATGAATTTTTAATGTTTCTACAGAAAAATAATTTCTACCAAACAGGAAGGTAAGGCCAAGTGAGAGGGTAATGGAGATTTATCTTGATTAATAAGGATTCAGAGAGCAAACCAAAGGTTTTACTAAAATGCTATTTATTAACATGATTTTCCACTTGAATGGTTCATTGTATTTATCCAACATTGCAAAGGTGCTTGCTAAGTCAGCCCAGCCTGGGAAAGAGGTGCTTATAAACTGCTAACTAGTCCAGGCTGTCAAAAAAAGCTTTGCACTTAATCTAACATGTTTTGAAATAAAAGGGGACAATTCTGAGCTCAGTACAGGGGATAGCAAACCTGTTAACCATTTTGGGTCAGGATTTTTGTCTCTTTTTAAGCATTCTGTAAGCAAATAATCCTGTTGGATGCAGAGTGCTCCAGAGGAGCAGCAAAGATGAGCAGGGCTCACTCTGCAGTGCAACAGTGTCTCTGCAGTGGAGACAGCCCAAGCTCTGAGCAAGGAAAAAGTGAAGAAAGATACCAAAGGTTGGCTCTTAAGCAGTCAAAATAAATAATGCAGATTCAGGGCTAATTTGGCAACATCCCTCAATAGTAAAAACCCATATGGCAGCTTTGAATTTGGAAGGGTTGCTGATAGAGTTTATAGGCAAGAGAGACATATAAAAATCTTCATGACCTTTTGGATGGGCAACTTAACTACTGAGCAAAGCAACTCTCTCACTGTTCTATTACAGGCTGCTGTGCAATTCACTGACTTTTTTCTGCAGATACCTGAGATAGAAGAATGTGTACCCCAAAAGGGGGGACAGGGATGTTTGTGCTGGCTGAGATTTTCTCTTATGCAAAGGTGAGATGGTGGGTGAAGGAGTGAAGCCACTGCAGTCAATTCACTTCTGGTAAAATGCAGGTAGGAAGCACAGAGCAGACACCCTGTTCAGAAGTGGCTGAATAAGCCTTCTACAAAAGAGACAACTTGCAAAATATTAGTCTGACTTTTGGCTGCTTGCTTTGCTGCAGTGTCCACTCAGAACCCCCTGAGGATATGGACATTCAGGCTGGAATAGAGAAGGATAGAGTCAATATTGTAACATGGTCTTCTAATTTCAAGCCTGTGCTCTACACAGACACAAATTTCAACCAACTCTAAATGCTTAAACCTCAGCATAAAATTTTGCATTGAACCTAAACAAATGAGACAAATGAGTCACTATCAGGGATTAATTGGAATGAATTGCCATCAGAAAATGTTTGTCTGACTCCACTGACACACCATAATACTATATAATAATATAGATACTGTGAATAATGACAATTAAAACAACAACAATAATCATCATCTCTGAAGTAATAAAATAGTTTAAATAAATTGCCCTCCAAGTTATACTAGCACAACTTGTTGGGGAAGGAAACCAGCAGCTACCATCAGCACTGCCACCAGGAAAAGCATCAGCAGATGTGTGGCCTCAGGTCAGCCAGTATCAAAAGCATCAGGAGGAAACAGTTTCTGATATTAGAGCTCCCCAAGGCCTTTGCTGGCAAGATTTGGTACACAACTTTCAGCCAGTTTTATCAACAGGGGAAATGAGGTGTTGACTGTGGGAAGGCTGACATGGTGCTGGTAGAGAAACGAGCCTCCTGACCACCAGTGCACTGTCCTAGTTGTCCTTTTTACAGGATAGCTTAAAAAAAAAACAAATCAAACCAAACCCAAAGATATGCAAATCTTAAAATTATCATCAACACAGTGGTGGCATTTAAAATAAGAAGCACAGAATTTCCTGTGTTCCTTTCTCCCTGGACTTTTAATTATTCATGCCCAACATCAGAGGATAGGGGAGAGCTAAAGATTCAGAAGCTGAAAAGGTCAACAGGGACAGTAGCCTGCAGGAAAATTAAAGGTATTTCTTGCTCTCCCTCAGCTGGAAGTACAGACACTGGGACCCTGTCCATCAGGAAGGGCATCTGGGCTGAAGAGAATGGGCACAGGGATTGATCTGTGCAGAGTGGACAGCAATGGAAAGCAGCTAAACAGGCAGGAGAGCATCAAAGGGCTTGTCACAGTACATGGAGATCTACACCTGGAAACTCCTGGGCTTCAGCAGCTTTCTCTCCCAACACAGAAACATGGAAACACAGGGACTTTGCAGATTGGCACCCATGGGAGGCTTGTGGTGCAGGGGGTCTTGATCCCCTCAGTGCACTGAGCAGCCTGAGGAAAGCACCCAGCACAGAGCCCTCCAGCCTGGCTGCCCTGCCACAACTCACCCAAATTAAATAGAAGTAGAAATAAGATGGTATTCCTAGCAGTTCAATCTTTTCAACTCTTCCCCTTCTGCATATTATTCCTATTTGAAAAGGAAAAATTCTTAACTTAGGAAAAAAGAAGCCCTTGTTCAATTCTGCTTCCCACTCTGCTAATGCATGCCACCTCCTGCACCCTCCAGAGAGTCTGTTCCACAACTCAGACAAGTGTCTGCTGGCAATCCCAGCACTCTCAAAAAATCATGAGTCAGGCATTAAAATCTATCAGAGTTTTAATACCCTATATTAATAGATTTCTATTTGCCCTTGGGATATGAATTCGTTTTATTTCAGCTGTTAAACTGCTTTAAAAGCATACTTTCAATTCATTGCTTTAAATAGGAGATGAAAAACTGACCCACCATTTGATATCAAAGTTGATCAGATCAGGAAAAGACCCATAAGGCTCAAGGAAAGTCCTGGGAGCTGCTCTGGGGAAGGAATGTTCAACCACTCCCAGCAGCTGGGCAGCTCCAGGCCCAACCTACAGCAGATTTTTGGTTGTAATGTGCCTGTGACTTTTGTCAAACCACTTTCCTGTCTATCTCAGCATAAAGATAATGAAAAATTATATGTAGCCCATCAATTACTTATGCATTCTCTATTAATATTTCAAGGTTTGTGTGCATGAACAAACAAAATTAATTAGAAATTTGCAATCCTTTTCTTCCCCTCAATATTTTCCTTTGACACCAGTCCTACTTAGAGAGTCTCACATATACATCTTTATTTGTCTGCCATAAATCATTCACTGTTATGTTTCAGCAACTAGGAGAGTTTTCTCCTTGGACCCAGTGGTATCAAACACACACACTGGGAAATCAGCCACAGACTTTTGGCAGAGTTGCCAGTGCAGTTCCTGAGCTTTGGCAGGGAAAATTCAACACTTGGTCACCAACACCCAAAGTGAAGCCCAGTGGTGTTTCTAGTTATCCTAAATACCACAATGGGAAGCAGATGCAGAGGGGTGGCTGGTACCTCTGTAGTAATTACCTACATCCATGTATTTCAAATATACACAGTTCACCACTATTTGATTCACAGAAACATAATTAAAGCACAATCTGCCAGCAAAGAAAGAGCAAATGAGTCACACAAGGGAAGGTATTTATGTTGCTACCTTCTCTCTGCACTAACTATATGTCTGCCTGTTTCTTTTTTTATACTCAAATAAAATTGGTTTTATTCTCTTGCTGCATTCCTCTGCTCCCCCATGCTCAATTTATCAGCTAATCTCCTTTTTCTCTTCTTACATCCTGTATATGAAAGTCTGAGCACAGATCAGTGTCCAGCAGAGCACACTCACTGTGCCCCAAGTCAAACTGGTAGGATTGGTTTGGACTCAGCACCAACTCCACCATTCTCCTTCCCCTCAGGACTAGTATTTTGTCCCCCATAAGCCTCCTGAGAACAACATCATGCTCTGGTCAGTCCCCATCCAGCCTTTTGGTGTACAGAAATTCAGTTACTGCTGTTTCAGCATCAGTTTCCAGGCCTCTTCCTATCTCCATTTCCACAGGTCTTAAGCAGTGAGGGCCCTGTGTCAGTCCTTTGATTAATCCTCTCTTGGCTCATCAGTTCCTGCTTTCCATTTTCTTTTTCCCCAGCAGCTGAGCACTTTAATCTTTTGCATTCCCTTTCAGCACCTATGGCTATCCTACTTATTCAGGAAACAAGACTCTTTCCTGCTCATTTCCACTTCTTCACCCCTATAACCCATCCCAGCTGACCCCTCCCCTGGCTGGCCACTGTTGCTGGGGAGATGTCACAGTGCTACACGAAAGAAAGGCACGACACAAAAATCACAAGGGAAAAGAAAAGATTTAATANCAGCAATCACAAGGGAAAAGAAAACAAAGAAGTCTTTCATAAAATCGAGGTTCTTATATACAGGAAAAGGAAAAAGTTCTTATTGGGTGAGAAAATCCCCACCTCTACACACACACTGGCTAATACACATGCTTGTCAAGGAAACCCATCCCACTAAGAAGAATATAAACATCCAAGCTAGTTAGAAAACAACACCTGTTATTTACATGAAAAACCATGGGAAAACTGACTCCAAGCTACAACTCATCAGAAGGCTTAAAAATTCAGGGTGACAGGGAGTAGCACGAGTAGGGCTACCCCAAGGATGCCCTCAGCAGGCACAGCAAGAGAAATAGAAATCTTGGATCAGCCCAGGAATGTCGAAGAGCCTCTCAGGAGATGAGGCTGGAGACAGAAATCCCAGGGCAGGACACTGAGCCCATCTGGAGCACACCTAAGCCTGAAAAAGGGAGGGGGATCCAGGTGAGGCTGCTCAGGGCATGGAAAGCACATTTGTGCCCTCAGGGCCCTGACAGTCCCCTCCTCTTTTACAAAGCAATCAAAGTTTCTATGAAATGTTTTGTGACAATGTTGTCCCCAAGTACCACATTTCCTGCAGTGACAGCAGGGATGGCAGGGACACCTCTGAGCTGTGCAGCCTGGGAAGAATTCATTTCTAAATTACAACCATTGATCACCAGCTCTAATGTTTTCTATTGAAATTTTAATCAATAAAAGGGGGAAGTACAAAGTTTGATTAAATTGGGTCAATAAAGACTTTCATTAAACTCTCCATAAGGAGTGAAATTTTTGAGAGTGTTATCTTTTCAGAAGGTTTGCCAAACAATTATTCTTTTGGACAACACATTTCAAAAGGTACATTACAAAAATGCACAGAAAGTCCTTTATCAGAGCACTCTTTGAAGAGAATATAAGTATTCCCCTCTGCTGAGCCTTGTGACTGAGAGGATGTAAATTTTAAAGTGTATAGACCATCTTCATGAGCATTCATCCTACACAAATGCCTGTCCATGCTTTTTTTTTTGTTTTGTTTTGTTTTGCATAGACTTTTATTGGGGCAACTGGTTGAGGAGAGCCAGAGATGCCAATCTCTCTTCCTGGAATGCTGAGTGGAGCATTTCTTACCTCACTGATGTCAGTGGGATATTCTCTCTTATTCTGGATAATAGCTATTAAATTAGATCAACTCTCCAGTCTATCATACTTTTTGGAAATTTAATAAATAATACCTAATGTTTAACCACATTTTTTACAATTGACTTTTCATAATAAATCCCCAATCCTGTAAATCCACTACAAGGGGAAAAAACCCTTAAGTTTCTCAAGCCTTACTCCTTGCTATGTATTTTTCTGCTTTCAGGTTTGTCCACTGATATGTGGAGAAGAATTTTCCTGGTTTTTCTATTTGACCCCTTGAAAGACCATCAATTTTTCCTGCTTTGTAAAATAACCCAGCCCAGTCCTGCTCATGAACTCCATGCTCCTTGTCTCTTCACTTGTAAAGAAGTAAAAACTTCTTTTTCACAATTTTGCCTCTCTCTAGACCCTCTTTCCCAATCACAAAACTCCCCTCCCTGCCCCTCATACCCCCTGCATTCCCTCACTGTCCCCTCCCTCTCACCCCTGCACCCCTGGAGAGGCACCAGCTCCCATAACATCCTTCCCAGGGGTTAACTAAGGCAGGACACAAGTGGAATGGCACTTTTCACCATTAGAAACACTAAAAATAAAACCTAATATCTTGTGAGGATGGTGCATGCAGCTTTGTTTATCAGTAGCAATTCTTTTTACCCCAAGAGGTTTGGTCATTCTCTGCAGAAAAATGTTCTGCAGTTCTCACATTCAGAACATGTCAGTGTTTAGTAACACTGCACAGAAATTAATTTGAAATGAAGTTTTAAGGGTTCTCTGCAGATTTTAGCAGTTTCAAGCCAGAAAAATTGGATAAATGGAGTTATGAAAGTGAAATGCAGAGTTTATGACTTCGCAGGAGAAAGACATTTTTAGACTTTTAAATATTAATCCTAAGGCCCTGCACTTTGCTTCATTTTCTTTTTAAGTAATTTACATCTAGGAGTTTTATATTCTGCCTCCAAAATATTTCACTGACATTATGTTGCTTTTGTCTGAGCAGGAACAAGTTGAGTGTGATGCACAATTTGGATGAGCCAGGAGACTGAAATGTGAGGATCAAAAATCAGTGTGGAAAGATATTGGATAAAACTACACCAGGTAGTTATTTTAAATTATTGTTCCCTTTTTCAGGCATGTCACAGACAAATTTATAAGAAAAACAGGGTGGAAGTAGGATGGTTCTCTTCCAGTGCTGTGCACAGTCACCCCTGTGATTGATGATCAGTTGCATATCTTCAAATTCCTTCTTTTCCTCTTGCAATCACAGCTGCATCCCAGTGAGAGTACAGCTTCTCCAAGACAGCACATTTAGCAAGAAGTTATAAACAGAGCTCAGCAGAAAAGTTCCTCCTATCTTGTGTTTCTGCAGAATTCCTGATTTGTTAAATCAAAAGGAAAAAACAGAGGCACTGCATCAAAATATTATTTAAAGCACATGCCCCTCAAGATTTAGATTATTTGGCCATGAACACCAGTCTCAAGTGAGAAAGTAGATATTTTAAAAACAGAATTGGAGCGAATCCACCTAAAGAAAAAAGGTCTGTCAGAAAATGGTTGACTAAATATCATTAATTTATTTGTAACCTTCATTTAAAATATCAATAGTTGCCTTTGCTCACAAGCAAAAACCAAGACATTTACATAGATGTCCTCATGCAGATTTTCAGAGTTTATTAAATACGAATGAGAAAGGGAATGCCTAAAAAAAATCTTCTCAAGCATTATAGAAATTAATTTACTAGGATTTACTTTGCTATAGCAGTAAAACATTGAAATTAACTGCTGCATGGATTATCCCAGTGTAACTCCTGAAATGCTAATTCAGCCAGGGCAACCTCAGCTATCAGAAAATGAAAATTCTCATGGGGTTCAAATTTTTTTACTACTTTCTCCAACTACTGGCAGACCTGTAATGCATGCTAACACCACAGTCTGCTCAAGGGAGCAGGGTGCTTGTATGCTGTGTGCAGGATTTTGCAGTGAAACTCAAACTGAGGATCACAAAGTTTCTGAAGTTCCCAACAACTTTCACCCTTCAGCTTCTGAAGTGGTTCCAGTCTAATTGTCTGCACTCCTTTGGAAGGAAAAAAATTGCTAATTTGAAGCAGGCCATTCTCAGTGTGTGGTGTGAGGGACCATGGTTTGTTAATTCGTGCTGCTGAAGGAGAGAGGTTCCCTGTGCTGTGCTGAGTGTCCTGCCAAGGATCCCACATACACCCCAGCTCCCTGGTGGTGCCACCCTGTCCCAGCAGCTGGTGACCATCACCCATCACCCCTGTCCCACCACAGCATGGCCATCACCAGCTGCTGCCTCCCCTCCCCAGCCAGCCTCCAACTCCTGCCCAGCCCACCAAGGATGAGCTGATCACTCAGATCAGGCTTATCTTTATCCTGGACCCTTTCCCCAGCCTCATGCACCATGAATCCTGATCCCACTGAGGGGTTCCCTGAGCAGCTCCCTCTGCCCCAGAGGTGTTGGCAGCCACTGGAGAGGACAGCTCAGCACTTGGGTGACCACTCAGGGTTCCACACAGCCAGTGCTGCAGCAGCAAGCCCCATGTGGGACCGTCCCTATGTGGAAATAGGGTAGGAAGAGACAAGGAGCAGAGAATGAAGCTGGTGCTTGTGGCTCCTGCCACTGCCAGGCTCAAAACAGGTGTCCTGGGCTCCTACATGAGACCATGTCCATGGCCCTAAGGGACCTTGGACTTCACTTAGACATTAATAATATAATTAAACAGAGAAAAAGGTCATTTACAGCGTCATTGATTGAACGGTGTCATTCGAGTACTTTGATGTGAACCAATAATAATGGGACTGGTTTATTCCCCTCCCTTTTTCTTTGTTCATACAAAATGAAACCTTTCAGTATTACAAAGAATTTTAGAACTGAATCTTTTTGCCCTTATAAATTTGGGGGGTTTCATAAATTAATAAATACACTAGAACTACCAGAGTCAAAATTCAAATCCACAAAGTTTAGGCAACATGTTAATTCGGATGTTGTTTTACAGTTCTGTGGATCAGTAACATCAGAGACAACCACAGTGCAGCCCATCAGCTCTTTGAGCATATGGTACCTGTTTATAGCCAAAAATTAGGAGATGTCATTTGCACAGGAGAAACAGAAATAATCAACAATAACCCTTAGCAGATTTAGAAGGAAAGCCTGTTGAGCAGTCCACAAATGGCTGCTGTTCTACACCTGTGCACTCCTATATCTCAGAATATATTTAAAACAGAAACTTTGAGCCTTTAGTTGTTTTTATGATGTCATTAATTAAACACGAATTGGGTATGAATGCCTGCAAGCATGCAGTTGCAGTGTTCCACATTAAGTGGGGTCTATTTACAGTTACCAGCAAGCCAAGGAGTTTTGGGGTTTTTTTGACTGGCTCAGCTAGATTTTATTTTTGTAACAAAATGCCAGCTCAAGCTGGAAACATTACAAATAAAAGCTAAAGGGCCTGGCTCACTAATGTACTATTTCCAAAATACAGCAAGATAATATGATGAGCTATGAGTATGAGCTAGATCTTTGCCTCAGCTGCACCCTCATAACATGTATATTTATTCTGGCATTTCTGCAAGGTAAAATGGCCTTTGGTGAGAGACAAAACACACTATTCTCTAGATGGAAGGATCCTACAGTGATGACTCTACAGCAAAGATCAAACATTTTAATAAAACAGTCCCACCTCATTCCCTCATGTTCTCACCCCTTCTGAGGCCCATCAGACATCATTAAATGTGACTGGAAGGCTGCTGGTGGTGAAAAGCTGCTTTTGCCTTGTGTCTCAGTGTGCGACACTCCCAGGATGGAAATCATCCTCAGCCACCAGGGCAGGTGGGATCATATCCCAGCCTGAGCACGGTGTAACCCAGCCCCTCTCTGATTTCAGACCAGGCAGACTTAGGCAATAACCCCTCCTTGGGCAAGGACCAGAGGTGTCTGATGAAACCAGGGATTCATAGGTCTTGGAAAAGCTTCTATCCCACAGAACAAAGAGTCAATGGAATTGAAGCCCTGCACAGCACTTGGCACCTCAGGGAACTGTTCCTGAGCCCACTTTAACAAGTGTTACACAGACAGAGCCAGCATGAGCTTGGGGACAATGCTGGGAATATTCCTGCCACTGCTCTTCACAAGAACTGAAACAAGTAGTGAAAATAAGAAAAATCACAAATGTTTTGATGGCAAGACATCAGGGAGTGTATGACTATTCATTATTTAACAGGCTCTGTTTTTACATAAGTTTGGCCTGTTTACATTCTTCATCTCAGGATTCAGGTATAAAATATTGCTGACAGCAGTTTTTCCAGACAGGAAATGCAGCTGTTGTATCAGTGGGAAATTACACAGACTAGATTTCACATTTCCATGTGTATTATTTTCCCCTAAAAGTAGTTATACCCAATAAAGAAATGAAAACAACTACATCATTTTTATACAGTAACAGCCATTCAGTTTGAAACTTGGCCTTCAGAAAAAGTCCTTTTCCATCTAATGACAACTCTTTTAAAATCAGATAAGAGTTTGAATTTTTACTACTTCCACACAAAAAATTATGCAGAAACAATATTACCTGAATATATTTGATTTTTAAAACCTATTTTTCTCAAAACTGTGACATGTTTATGCCTATTCAGCCTGAAAAAAAGAAAAAAAATCCACCAGATAAAAAATGTAACACATCATGGTTTAACCCCAACTGGCATCTGAGCACCACACAGTCACTCACTCAAACCTAAAGGTTTACAAGCGGGTTTTTTTTAGATCTCCTATGAATAGAAGCTGTTAAATGCAAACAACTTCCCATGGAGTTCCCAGACAGATTCATCACTTAAACATACAGCTCCTTCTCTAAATTTTCCTTTTGCTTGCAAAATATGCTGAAGCTTTACAAAATCTACATGGACAAGTGATGCACATTTGTATGTCTTTGAACCTTTGACACTTTCCAAATGAGAAAAGGTGTGTTTAAATTATGTTCTTGATTTTGTGAGATAATTTTTAAGGCCTAAAATAGCAATGGCCCCGATTGACTTCTGCCTGCCAAATCTGTGAATCACTCTCATTGCCAATGATAAAAATAGAAAAAAGAAGAGATAAAAAAAAAATCCCATAAAATTCCAACTTGTCTCCCACGTGCTACCTCAAGTAGAGGTGTGAGAAAAAAGCCTTTTTCAGAGGTGGAGGTTTAGTCTTACATCCACTGTGACAATCAGTTCCTTTGTTCTAAAACCTGCTCCCTAAGTCAAAAAATAAAATAATGTAAACGTAAAGAAAATAATGTACCATGAAAATGAATTCAGCATAACCAGCTCTGGCCCTAAATCCAGTTTTCAGTAAGGTGCTGTCCATACATTCTGGCATCTTGTGTGTATTTCTGCCATGATCTCTCCTGCTACATCTCTCTGCTCCTGGAAGCAGAGCCAAGTGCAGCCCATGCAGCCACGCTGCTGCCTGGGGGGGTTTGGAGATGATGTCCCAGGGCCCATTCCCACTGGGAGAGGGGCTCACTGCACCTCCACCTGCAGTGTGGGACACCCTGCCTGCTCACTGCACCTCCACCTGCAGTGTGGGACACCCTGCCTGCTCACTGCAGCTCCTGGAGAAAAATCTGTGCTCTGGGGGGGAATTCCACAATCATTGCAGGCATGCACCTTTAGATGGGATGTGTGATTGCATAGAACAAGAGCAAATTTCCCTCTGTCAGCTGGAAAATTTGTTGTTTCTGAACTGGTTGTCTTGTGGAGACATTATCCATCCACCATGGGACATTGCTGCGAGGATGAGTGGCGTGTCCCTGCCCATTCACACGCAGTGCTTGGTGCAGTGCTGGGGTTTCCAATCTATCACACTGAATTTCTGAACACTGGCACGTTTTCCTGGGGTTTCAGTGCCTTTCTGCTTCCTCTTGCTGTTCCCACAGGCAC
The DNA here is from genome assembly GCA_013398995.1 of Alaudala cheleensis. Lineage (NCBI taxonomy): Eukaryota > Metazoa > Chordata > Aves > Passeriformes > Alaudidae > Alaudala > Alaudala cheleensis. The sequence goes on along the minus strand of VWYE01009795.1, from coordinate 16,107 downwards.
CAATATTTTGAAAGTCTATAGCTGTTTTTTCCAGTTTCTTATTTTTGGAACCTTTTACCTTTACACTTATTGAAGTAACATCAGCATGGAGATATTTTTCTTTGGAGTCCTTTTCTGCATTTGCTACTTGTAGGCAAGAGATAATATATTCAAACCTTTCTAGACTTCCTCCCTGAGGCACTCCAGATGTGTAAATCAGTAGTCCAGAGCTGTGATTGCAGTGGAGTGCAGCTCACAGCAGAACCCACCTGGCAATTCTCAAATGCTTTAAAAACATCCTTCCGTGCCTCTTCCCTCTTCACCAGATATCGGGTCTGAATTCAAAACCAGTGCCTCTTCTCTTTAAAGCTTATACATGATCCAAGAAAGGGATTTGACATCTGGCCAGAAAAGCAGATATTTCTATTTCCCCTGTGAATGCACAGCTGGCATTTGCCAGCATTCATCTCCTAATGCACGCAACAAACAATTTACAGCTTCTGCTGGGCATTCTAGTGACAGAATCTGCCTGTTCACAGCAAGATGTTCCCATCAGTTTCTGTCTGGCCATTTCTTTAATGAAATCAAACACGCAGAGAGGAGACCTGAGTTCCAGCCTCAGCCTCCAGTGTGGTCAGCAGCTGAGCACAGATCCCCAGTGAGCCCCAGGCTGAGCTCCCCAGGGCTCAAACAGAAGGCTCCAGGCTCAATCATGCCCTTGGGGAGCCCCTGGGGTTCTGGTTGCAGTTTAAATTTCAGGAGGCTGAAAGAAGCACAAGGCAAGGGAATATCTGCTGATCAAAGCCAGAATCCTGATCATCTAACTACTCCTAAATCTTTGCAATAATAATATTCTTAAACTGTTTTGCCCCAAATTCAAAAGGCAGAAGGATTATTTCCCTTTCTAGTGACTCTTGCAGATTCACATCTGGCTGCATGTGTGTGTTGGCCCAGGGTAAATGGTGTTTTGCAGACAACCAAGAAGAGAAGTTGTTCAGTGTCAGCCAACAGGGCTTGATTTGGAGTTCAACAGCACTAGTGGACAGCAGCTGCCTCAGGAGCACAGGTGAGCTGCTACAATTACACACTCCCCAGTGCATTCCTGACACCCACAAACCTTGCAGCAATAATCAGCAAGGGGAAAAAAACAAAAAACACTGAAATATTAAGCAGGAAAATTCTTGCAGTAGTGTTGAGGGTGTTGTTTCTACTTCTAATGGATGAAATAATTTATGTTAACCACCCTCACTGGGTTTTGGCTTTTTAAAATCTGTAATCATTTCCTTCCACTGTCCTTTCCCAAGCTCTTTCAGAGCATCTTGACAACAAAACCTGATTGGGAAACAACAGAAGCTTTTATTTACAGCAGCACTATGCTTTTTCCTGCCACAGTTTTGAAATAAATGTCAGGCTCTGAAGCCACCAGACCATGAAAGAAGAGATAAGCAAGTCCCATTTAAATTTATACAGCCCTAATTCAGAGTGTTTTATTGAAATATTTAACTATATTTTAAAGTTTACATGTTCTTTAACAGTCAATTCCATTGTAATCCATAAACTCCAAATGGAACAATATATTTTACCTGGTTAATTTCTGAGAGACAGAAATGTTTATTTCTGTCTTTATTTCTCAGTTTAATGACTGCTATTTCTTTACTGACTTACATTTCAGTGTAGGGTAGTGCATGATTCTCATGTGTGCTAATTCAGTACAAAATTCAAATGCAGGTTTAAAAGGCCCATGTTATAGAAGGGCAGAGACAGTCCCTGCTTCTGGGATTCTGCTCATTTAAAAAGCCAAGGGAAGGGAACAGAGAGAATGCAGAGATAAAATCTCATTTACCCAGGGCTGCACAGAAAGGCAGTAGCAGAGATATAAAAAGGACCATCTTTTCTGTGACCTTATTCCTTATGCTACAGAGCATTCTCAGATTTCTTTTTTTTTAATTCTGTCATAGGAACAAAACAAAACAAAACAAAACAAAACAAAACAAAAGCCAGTAGGCAGGGTCTGCAGTTGGTGCATGATGTGCAAACAGAGCCAGATTAAACTCTGCAATCCAGAATCTCCCTCCCATGGCCTCCAGCAGGGCCCTCAGCTCCCTCCTGCAAAGAACTCAGCTTCTGCAAATATTGGAGGAGCACTTAAACTACTTTGTCACTTTACAAAATCATCAATGGCAGGTAACAAATATCACACAGAGTGTGAATAAAATCACAGAGTTAAATTGGATCCGAGTGCAACACTCACAAAAGTTCCTTGGAAAACTTATTTTGTTCTATAATTTAATTACCTACACAAGGCCAAAAATGTGAAATTTTAGTAACCAGCATTATTGTCCCTTACCTATTTGCAGTTCCAGCCCAAAGAGCTCAGTCCAAATACCACTTCAAATAAATACATGTTTGGCAAATGCTACAGCCTGTGCAGTTCAGCACTGGCCACAGTTCCTCCCATGTCCCTCATCCCTCGTGCCCCCAGGTCCAGGGTGGGGAGCTGAACCATGTCATCTCTTTGCTCATCTCCCTACAGCTGGAAACATTTGACTGACTGTTCACCTCTGTCTGAAACTCTCAGAAATTATCATTATTATTAGTCAGCACACACAGGGATCACCAAGGAGACTGTGCTTTTGAGATGCAGGTTACAGGTCTTAACTAAATGAGCTTAATTATGTTTAGAGCAGGTGCTTTTATAAACACTGGCTGACCCTCTAAAAGCTGCTGGATCCACAGGGGTGCAGCTGCTGCAGGTGCCCCTCTGTGAGGCAGAGCATCCATCCCAGAGGGATGCAGGGAGTGAGCTCAGGGGGTGCAGCACCGAGGAGCAAAGTGAGCCCTGCAAATCCCTGTGACCTGGGGTAACTCTGCTCTGCTTCTGTCCTTGAGGAACACACTCGTGCCCACTCTTTGGCAAAGCCTGGCAAGGACTTGGGTACAAGTTTGAAAACAACCATATGCCTCGAGCATTCCCTCGTCATCAGCGAACCTAAACAACTTGTCTTGGAAAACAAGATAATTCTGTGCATGAATATCTGTTAAAATTATTATTTAAGCTCTAGTAAAGGGCTCATAATTGATTATAATTGATACTACAAAGAAACTGAACAATAAAATCCACATGTGGAGGGAAAATATAGGTGATAAGAAGTAATAGGGTAAAAATAATGGCCAGCTCATGAGTTTCAAATAAGCAAGGTTTAGAATTTTGAGCAGTGGTTTTAAGGTAGAGCTCGTGGATAATTTTCACCTGACTGTGATTCTCCCAAACAATGTTTAATATTTAATGTTTATCTGGTGTAGACAACATAGAAATCTCAAGTCTTTGGGATAGGCAAAACAGAAATCCCAAGTCTTTTTGATGTAGAAAAGTTTGTCATACTGAGATGTGACAATCCTTACATCTTTGTGAAAGCTTTCCCTCAGATTTATTATCTGAAATGCTTGATGCAGCTTGGCTTAAAATTCTTGGGTTGCCTTTCTTGAAGGTTAGAGCTCAGCAAAAACATTTTATGAAACAGTTGACTAATAGGAAATAAATGTAGAAATAGGCATGCAGATACTCCTTCAGCAATGCCCCCTGTTTCATGGCTAGGTGAGGGGCTGGATGATTCCATAGATGTAATTTGCCAGCTGAAATTCCCACTGTGAGCTTTAACAAGACTCCTGTGATTCACTGAGGGCCCTTCACATCCCCTTGCCCAGAGCAGCTGCCCACCCTGCTGTCCCCAGCCTGGTGCACTGATAACCTGCACCCAAGCCTGGCTCTTTTTATCTACCCTTAACAGAATTGCAAACTAGTTCTCCCACTCCTCAGGCTTTTCCTAAATGATAAATCTTCTTCATACACACTCTCAGATGAATATCACCTGCAGATTTAATGAGCAGACTCTGCTGCTGAAGGGAGCACTGAGTAGTACCTGGGCAGCCCACTGGGGCACTTCCATGTTAATGCCTTCCCATCCTGACAATCAGTTCTAATTGTTCTCTGAGGCTCATTTCACAATAAGTCTTGACCTCCTTTCACTTTATTGTTATAAAACTGTGTTCCTCTATCTTGCTTACAAGAACTCACAGGAGAGACTATCAAAAAACTTGAGATATGTGACATCTCCTGTCTTGTTAGTATAGAAAATTAAACAGGTTTGAAGACCCATTGTTCTGGGAATATTTAATGTTGACTTTTACTCAAGTTCTCAGTGACTTTCCTGTGCTTTTCAAGTAGTTAATGCTCCTCTGTTCAAATAAAATATTTTGTGAGCATCTGAGGTCACTACAGAGCTATGTACTGAACCACTTCCATTGTTATGCTGTGTATTAGAAACTACAGCTGACATGCTCTCCAAAGTAATGAAATACCTGTCCTCAGAGAGAAAACCTTTGCAGGTGCAGTCTGACAGCCATCTCCTCCAGCCAGAGATGGATTCTCTGAACTTCCAATACAACATTATCAATAATTAATCTACTTGCCTTTACTGTTAATTTTCTCCATTCATACCTCTCATATTTTCACACAATAGTCCTCCTGGTCTCCCTAGATTAATAACAATTTTCTAGCAGTGAAGATCAGAAAAATAACAAAAGACTTTGTTTCATTTTCATCAAATAAATGTCAGCTTCTACAACATGTTGTAGCTAGCTGTGTTAATATAATTCTTGCAATGGTAAAACATGATGGGTTTGCTATCAGAAAGAAAGAAAAGTGTTCTGATTGCCTGTGCCATTATGTCTTTCACTGTGTTCCTCAGCAGGCAGGAGGATGCCTTTCACAGGAATGTCTAATGTTTACAAACCCAGCCCTTCAAAGAGCTGAGGAACAATGCCACAAATCACAACATGCAGGCTCAGTAGATAATCCAGCATCACACCAATATCAATGGTTCTGGCACTGAGAAAGAGGAGAGCCCGTTGTTACAGAGGAGAGCAGCAGTGGCAGCCAGATGAAAGGAGATCCTCACTCACACATGAGCAAATGTGACAAAGTGAAGGCTAAGAAGGTGATAGCAGCCACAGGAAAATACTGTCAGAGGAGCAAAGGGCTGCAGTAATTTAGACTGGACACCTGAAATGGGTTTCCAGCCAGCAGAATGGCACAGCTTTAGAAATAGTGACAGTGGGAAAAAACCAGCTTAGGATGGAGCTTGAGAGACTTGGTACCAGTTAGATGAGTCAAGAATGTCTGTAAAATCTGTTAATAGAAACACTCCATGTCCACACTGCTCACACACAGCTCTCTCTCCTTAGGATATGTATTTCTGTGATTTACACTAATTTATATAAGCCCAGGATCCAGAACAGAAAGGACTGTTATGAAGAGCAGGCAGTATTTTTAAATTATGTTGACAAATTTCCACAACCAGAATTTCAGGTCTGTTAACCTCATGGAGTTTATAACAAATGCAAATGGTGCTCTTTATCCTGAAATAGTTACTTGGCATCAGTTGGACATCCTAGTTACAACCAAGCAGCTAAGTGCCTGAACACCTATTTGCATACAACTATGCCTAATTTATATCACACTGAATTTAATTAATTTGACAGTTATATCATTTGATAATATTTTTACACTACAGCTACCACTGTATTCTGCCTTTGCTCGTTACATTTAACAACTTTTATAAATCATTCAATACACAAAACCAGCTACTTTACCTCTTCATTACCCAGCACACATAGGATTTTACCTTATAGCAGAACCAAAAACTGCTTCAGAACAGAGGGATGAAGAGGAAGCCATGGCAATACAAACTTCAAGAACAAACCTGTTCTTAATGTTAACTGTTTCAGGGGCATTTGTTTTCTCAATATGTAAAAGCAGTTAATGGAGATCAGATAAACTGATTATGGCTTTAGATGAAAAACTCTGACAAAATCCTTGTATTTAAATTGTGTGTGCACATATATGGCCTGTACCTCTCCTTTGCCAACATGTCACAGGCACGTGCTGCCCTTCCACTTGCTCATTACAACAGCAAAAGTGCAATTCTTAATCCCACCATCCTTTTAAATAACACTTTCAACTCCAGTAAAACATAACACCACTGCTGGAATGGGAGGCAGAATATGAAATGTTCTCAAATATGTTTTCTTTGTGGCACAAATCATAACAGGAATAAGGGTCCAGCCTTCAGATGCTAAAGGAAGATGAACTAAGAAGCTGCACAAACAGAATTTCTTCATGAGGTTACTAAAAAATTGCCCAACATGTTTCTTTGGGACACATCCAATACTGAACAGGATCCTGAGTGAACAATCCTGAGAGACAACCTCAGCAGATGCACTTCACTGAAATCAGAATTATGCCTTCTTTTTCTGAGAAATGAGAAAAATTTTTAAGGCAATGATACAACTAGAGAAAATAACATTCCTTTCAGCAGTATTCTCCATGCAAAGAGCTAACATTGCACTTCTCAGGCTGACGTTTAAAATCAGCTGCAATGCAAGCCTGAAACTGTGTTTCCTTGCCATTTGCAATTACTCTTTCTCAGCAGTAATCAGTGGAGTATAGTCCAAGACTACCAAACACTGCTTGAGATGTTGGTATGATTTAACTAAAAGTAAAGTGCTGATCAGCTTTTGTTTCAGGGTAACTTGAAGGCTGGCAGGATTTGAACAAGGCTACGTTGCTGCCTACAAAGTGGATGAGCTCATTTCTGAACTCCCCAGGTGCCTGGGAGGTGGAAGAGAAGCATCACTTTCAATATCTGAATAAATGCAAGCACACAATTCAAGTGTGTCCCTGCTCTTTGATGTCAGGTACCAGCCAGAGCCATGAAACACAGCAGAGGCAGCCAGAGGTGAGAACTTTAAAGGAGGAGCTGGAGTTAGAAACACTTCAGCTACAGCTCGTGGTAAAACACAAATTCAAAGCAACAGCATTATTTTATGACTAATTTCAGGGGGGTAAAAAGAAGTTATTTGTATTCAAGTATATTCACATATACATATGTGTATTTTGATATGTACAAATATAAATTTTTGAGGAAAAGAGGATCCTGGGGTTTTGCTCAGACCACATTTTAAATACTGCTGAAGGGAAGGTAGGCAGTATCCCAGGGAAAGAAGTTTCTGTTGACAGAATATTTGAAAGGCAGGCAGTGTGAATTGCCCATCCTCTCCTCACTGAACAGCTTTGGAGAACATGGGTGAGTGTCAGCTGCAGGGTCACTGCTGTTGCTTTTGGAGAAATATTTTCATATTTCTCCTGCCTACTTGCCCAGGAAGCTTTAAATGGGCACACAACATCTTTCTCTGTACATTCACTTCTATCTGACTGCTGGAAGGGTAAATTTGGGCTGCAGGGAGGACAACATCCCTCCAGCATCCTGCACTGCTGGGAAGGACACATAAAACACCTCTGGTCACTCTGGAGAGGGGTGAGGTGTCCTCCCTGCAACCCCAGCACGCAGCTGACCCCAGCATGCTCCTCTCCAAGGAATATCCCACATTGCCAGGGCAGCTGTTCTTACAGCTCTGCTGTTTCTGTAATTTGTCCAGGGTATATATGGTAGGTTTTCAATGGGATTTGAGCTGCTAATGCTCTTAGGCTCCCTGGAAAATTCCAGTCCAATGTCTTGACATTTACAAAATTGATTTCATGCCACGACTGTTTTAGTGCCCAGGGTGTTGGGGATTTTTTCCTTTTTTTTTTCTTTTCTCCAGGAAAAACATGATATATGCTAAACTAGCAGAATAATTTTTATGCATCTTGCCTCATTACAGCTTGCAGGAGTGGTTGGAGCAGACCCTGTACCCTGCACTGCTGTATCCAAGAGTAACAGAGCCAGGAGCTAAGAGGAATTTTACAGTCCACAATTAAAACTTCCTAAGTGCTATCAATTCAATAGGTGAGATTGCTGCTACTAGGCTCATCTCTTTCTACAAAAATTAAATCCATGCTAAGTGAGCATGGCACCTTTCCTTTGAAAAACTCATTTACTCCTCTGGGTGTTTGTTGAGGCTTGTGTACCATGAAAATAAAAAGTCATCTGAAGCATTTTATTGAAATAGCCTTTAGACTGTTTAATAGAAATGCACACAGATGTACCCAGCTCAGACTGCACTCTGCTAATTATCAGCTTTTTACCCACAAAATTGCAGATGGTGGGAACTATCCTGGTGGTTTTCACTTTTTGCCTATTTACCAGGATGCAAACATGATGTAAATAACATCTTTTTTTGTGTGTGTGTGACATTATCACTATCCTTGCAGCACAAGCTTTAATCTACTTTCATTAATTAAGCAAGGGACCAAATTTTCTGCCTAGAAACATGTTTGGAATTCTGTGATCAAAAAACCACGATGACTTAAAAGATCAGAGGGAAAGCTAATAACTCACACTTCTGCATACAAACACAGTTTCAAATTGCTGCAGGAAGCCTCTCGTGGTAGGAACCACAGGACTCCCTTTGCTCTTTCTGGGATTTCTGCATTGGCTTTATTTCTGTCCAAGGCTGATTATTAAATCTTGGCATGTCTGGCCACCAGGGACATTTCTTAGTGGAGACAAACTAGAAAGGTTTTGGAATTGAATGCCACACGTTGGAGGCAGCCTGAGGATGGGAGTCAGTGTCCACATGAATTCCAATAAACCTCCCTACAAGACAAGCACTAACAGCATTCAGAGCTGGGGTTTTTCCCTTGCAGATATTATTGCCAGCAGGTTTAAAAGTAGGTGCATTTTTACTGCCACATTTTACCAAGTTCAAATTGTTTTTAAATAATTGGTACACGAATGATAAGTTATTTTCAATCACTTCTTTGAGATATCAGTGTCCTGATCACCAAGGTGTCGGGTCAGGGTGTTTTCTGTACATTTACAAAAGTCTCAACTGACACAATGAGATGACTGACACAAATTCTGAGTTTGCCTTTGCTGATCACCATTCTCTATTTGAAATGCAGTACTTAAAGCTGTTGGATTTTTTGTTTAGCTATTTACAGACTAAATCCTTGGAAGGTTAATACTATGTATCTTGTACAAAACAGCTCTTAGCTCCCTCTCTTGTAACAATTAACAAATAATTTGGATATGCCAACCTTCACATCAGTTGTTACTCCCCCTGTGCCAGCTGTGCCATGTGTATTGAAATGGTCATTAATTAAGGGCTCTCCTGCACTATGCCCATGGGATTTACCCTCACACTTTATTTGTGCCATAGGCTATGCAAAATATGGCCTTTCCCAGGAATGTGAGCCAGAAGTGGTTCTGTAGCTTTGCACCCCCCATTTCAATTCACTCTCCCTGACATTTCCATGTCCTTTACTACAGTTTTCACAGGCAAAATATTCTCCCTGGAACATGGTGTGGAATTTATTTTATTTTATACCTTTTCATTAAAAACTTCTGGGAGACTCAGTGTAACATAGCATCCACCCATGACACATGCATCTCAGTAGTGATTTGTATTCCAAGAATATCCAGTAATGTCACAGTTTTCAGTAGAAAAATTCCAGGGCTAGAGGACATATTCTGTTAAACTCCAGATCAGCTCTTTCTTTTTTAGACAAATTTCCTTAATCTGCACAGCCTCCTTGCAAATTAAATTCAAAACTAACCAATCCTGTTCTGATTTGGGGCACACAAGAAAAAAAGAAGAAATCATCACCATTTTCTCTATGGCTCTGTCCCCATCAGGAGCCACAGGGATACACACAGGGGGAGGTGACCAATTCTGATCCACTGACACTACTGTTAAAATTCAATTTTTTCACAGGATCACAATCTGAAATGTAGCAGTTCTGCAGGACAGCCAGTCATTTTGGCAGGACACTGTTGTTCTTTTCAAAGTGCTTTTTGCATCTTTCTCACTCACAAACCATTCTCAGCAGAGCATCCCACCACCTCAACTCCATGCTTGTTTGTTCCTTCATTCTTCATCTGCAAGGGGGTTTTATGGGGAAAAGCTTCCAACAGACAAAACCCCATCCTGCCCAAAGCCATCTCATCCTACCTCTCCTCACAGAGTAACCCCAGACATGATCAGCCTCCCACCTCTCAAGTCTCCTGCATCTCACCACTTCTNTAGAAAAATTCCAGGGCTAGAGGACATATTCTGTTAAACTCCAGATCAGCTCTTTCTTTTTTAGACAAATTTCCTTAATCTGCACAGCCTCCTTGCAAATTAAATTCAAAACTAACCAATCCTGTTCTGATTTGGGGCACACAAGAAAAAAAGAAGAAATCATCACCATTTTCTCTATGGCTCTGTCCCCATCAGGAGCCACAGGGATACACACAGGGGGAGATGACCAATTCTGATCCACTGACACTACTGTTAAAATTCAATTTTTTCACAGGATCACAATCTGAAATGTAGCAGCTCTGCAGGACAGCCAGTCATTTTGGCAGGACACTGTTGTTCTTTTCAAAGTGCTTTTTGCATCTTTCTCACTCACAAACCATTCTCAGCAGAGCATCCCACCACCTCAACTTCATGCTTGTTTGTCTCTTCATTCTCTGCAAGGGGATTTTATGGGGAAAAGATTCCAACAGACAAAACCCCCATCCTGCCCAAAGCCATCTCATCATACCTGTTCTCACAGAGTAACCTTTGACATGATCAGCCTCCCACCTCTCAAGTCTCCTGCATCTCACCACTTCTTTGTGGCTAACTCTGAATTTAGCTGTCTGAAACCACCATGTTTGAAAAGTTGGTCCTAGAGGGGAAATATTTCAGTTCAAGGCAATTCTTTTAATTCCCTCTTGGTGGATGTAAATTATTAGAGAAGGGACATTTAAAATATCATTAATGAAATCACAGAGATATCGTGCAAAAAAAGTAAAACAAAATCCCTTAATTAGATATTAGATTAACAACTCTTAATAAACTTACATAAAGTTAGTCAATCAATACTGTTCTCTCTCAGTATCCCCAGAGCAATTAAAATTCAGTGCTCTGCAAGATCCATTTAATGATTTGGCAAGGTCTATTTTGGAGCCATGTGGACAGTGTCAGCAGCAGAACAGCCTGCATACATTGCACAAGATTCCTACTGCAGCAGGTTTGAGTCCTTCAAACAAAATGACTCACCAAGAGACCCATCTATTACATTTCAAGTGTTAATTGTTGCAATCATCAGTGGATTTGAGGCCACTCCATAAAATTGGCATAATGTGACCACGATCATTAGAAACCTTTTCAACTGCATGATCAGCCTGACAGTGTGGATATTGCAAGAAGTGTGGCTGTGAAGGTTAAAATATGCACAACTTTACTTGCAGATACTTTCTCAGAGGCCACAGGACTTAAACATGTCATTTTTCAATTCCTTACTAAATAGGAAAAAGTAATTCCCAAGCATCCCTATGTTACCTGCACCTCCAGTAGCTGCTGTGCACATACAGCATTACTTTTCAATATTAAAGTGCTTATGGCTGAATTCAGCAGCCCCACTCTGGTCTTTTTTTAAAGCTGGTTTGAAGCATAAAAGTTCTTTAATTTGATATAAAGCCATCATTTAAAAATATAAAAAGCTGAAGTACTTTTAGGAAAAAGCTCTTATTCTTTCTAGGGTGTGCACTTGCATAAAGTCACTTGCTGTGACTTGGTGACAGTAAATATATTTTGTTATTTTGTTTATAGTAATTCATTTCCTAGGTACTCAGCAATTATTAAGAAAAACATGGGCTTTATGTGAGGAGCATCCTACCTGTCAGCTCAGCTCACTGAGCTTGTGGCAAAGGAACACTTTCCTAAAAGCCCAAAGTTGAAAGAAATTCTATATTCTATGAACCTACACTTTAAAATTTGTTTCTCCCTGTCAGAGGGAAAGAATTAACAGAAAATTCACTGCTTAAAAAAATAATTTGAAAATCAATGAAGGGCATGAAAATCCTCAATCTGCCAGTGGGAAAGACCCTGGGTGCATCATTAGTGTTGTCCATGTCCCAGTGCCACTGCAGCTCCTTCAGATCTGGAGCAGGAAAGGAAGAGTGCCATGGATATGAACATTGTTACCACAGTGAAAATGGCACTGAACTGAAAAAGCAGGGGAGGAACATGGAAATAGTTCATCTTCCTCCTTAGTAATACATGGGGTTGTTTGGGTTTAGGGGACTTGGTGGGGTTTGGTTTTCCCTTGGACAGCAGAGAGTTGATGGTATCTGAAGGTTTTCTGCAGTTCTGCCTTATTAAATCCGAGGTCAGTGGAGAACCCAAGACATCCCAGGATCTAAAGGCTTCTAGATGCAAGGGAAGAGTGATTGGAGATAAATTGGCATCAAATCATGCTAAAATATTTCAGCACTTAGCCTAACCTCAAGAGATAAACACAAATGGTGATTTCTTGATGTTTGATCCAAGACACCAGCCACAAAGTATTTCAGAACTTTTGCTTCTGCAAACTAAGCTGCTAAAACAATCTAGAGAATCACACATAATCATTTTGTGCTTTGTCAGGCTTTTTTGAGTACTACTTTCATAAAGGAAGCATTTTCCAAAGGGGCTGTTGTCCTAGTTCCAGAATTAACTGAAAAATGACTTATTTTTGCCTAATGCCTAAAGCCTAATTTAAATAGGAACTCACTCCAGGTCCATCAGTTGAGAACAGGGAATGTAAAACATTCAACAGCATTAGACAGTGAGTCTTATGGCAAAACTAGAAATTATTTCACTGTTCTGGAACCAGAGGAAAATTGTTCCTCTTGTAGGCAGAAGCACCTGTAAGGACTGGGCTGGTGGGACTCCTGGAGCTTTGTCCCTTCAGCTGATTCCAACTCAGAGCCATGGCTCCAGCTGCTCTGGGTTTGTCTGTACTCTCTCCACTCTGTCCCTTGAGCACTGTGTCCCTTCAGTCACACTCTGTGTGACCCAGCCACAGCACTGTGACTCTGTCACTTTGAGAGCTCTGTGTTTTCAGTAAAACACAGTCTCTCTTCAGAAACACAAGTACAGAAGGACCTTCCTTAGATCCAACACATCAGACCAAAGGAGATATTTAAAATAACAATGATGTAAGATTGCTGTGCACACAGCTAGAACCCCTTTATCAGAGCAGCAGTATAAAAGCCTAGAAATATAAATACAAAACCTAAAATATGCTGTAGTGTGAGTTTTGCACAGTCATAAAATGTAAACCACAATCCAGATATTATTTTTTATTACATTCAAATCACTCTTACAGAGGTATAAATTAAACTATGATTTGGAAGCTGCCTAAGATGAGAGAAGCTTTTTCTCCTGTTTCAGGTAAAAGTGTTATCAATCTCTGCTAGCTATCTTTATATATTCCCCAGCTTTATTCATTCAAAAAAATATGGTCATTTAACTTCAGAAAAGATCTCACAGTTTTTTCCCTCTATTTCAAACAAATGCTTTAGGACATGGATGTTTTGCTCTGCTCTGTGCTCAATGTCTTCTCTAACAGACCCAGGATCTCCAGTGAGATCATAGAAGTACAAAGCAATAGCACCAACACCACCTGGGTGGGTATGTGTACAAGCCATACCAGCAGTAATAATTTATATGACCTTCTCTGCTGCTGATACTCTTAGCTCAGTTCTTACCCTGCTCTTTCCCTTCTCTGCAGGGAACATCAGAAGTTATTCATCTCTTGCAAGTTAAAAAAAACCCCTTGAGCTTGCCTCAGATGCATCAGGGGATCTGTGAAAGTTTGTCACAGATTATGTGTCCATGTAGGCACTGTTACTTACAGGGGATATTATTGATAAAAGCGAAATATTTCATCTTCCTGCACCGTCTCTAAACAAAACTGGCATTTACTTAGCAGGAGGCTGAAAGTTCAGCCTTTTCAATATTATAGCAAGGAAACATTTGACAATTTCTCTGTAAAGAGAGCAGGTTCCAGGCCTCCCTCAGCTGCAGCCAGGGGAAGTCACAGTGCCCAGTCCCTTCCCAAGAGGGCTCTGAAGCCCAGCTGTGCCCTGGGGCAGCTCCTCACAGAGCCCAAGGGACACCGAGGGGGAGGAGGGACAGCCTCAATCCTGCATTTCTCATAGGCCAGCTCCAACCCATCCTATTAGCTGCATGCAGGTGTTTCTGAGTGTGTTTGTGCTTTAATTATTCATAGCATCAGCTTCATATTTTATGGATTATTCTGCATCAGCGCTGGTGCTTGCCTCATGCATTATGCATGCACCTGAATCTGTTCTGATGGGAGGCACAAAAGACACAAAGCATGTCTCTCACCTGTAGGCTCCTGATTAGAAGGGAGTGTTTGTAACCCTGAGCCTGAATTGAATCCCAAATGTGTCCTCCTTTGTCCCATAACTGCACATCCCTGATGGACAAAACCACAATTTTTTATTCTTCTCTCTCACTCAAACTCTCCTAATTTTACTTTTTAGCCAATGTCAGCTTATAGCAAAACTATTTCCCTTATAAAACACACATTTTTCTGAGAGCTGGTTCAGAAGTACAATATATCAAAAATCATAGCAAAGACCACTTTTAAAGTAATATCTCTGAAGGAACCAAAATCATCCAGTCTAAGGTCTCTAAGCACAGTACATTGCAGTTTACTCCAAGAGGCATCAAGAAGACATGGGGTAACACACTTTTCAGCATGCTAATGCACAGGGCTGTTGAAAAGATGTGACTAATTACTCAGAATTTTGAGGAAAAATCCAAGCAAAAGTTGCTGTGGGGGTTTTTAATTGCTCATTGTTTCTTTGTGCCTCACACCTTGTTAGCAATGTCGGATTCCTTTCCTCTCTTTTCCAACACAGCTCAATGACAGACTGTCCTTCCCACAGGGCCCCAACTTTTAAACAAATCAGACATTCTCAAAGTTGCCCTGGTCAAGGAGGAAACGATTTTGTGGCACAAGGAAAATTCAGATTGGATGGGGAGATGGTGATGCAGAGCAATGTGGGCTGGTGCTGCTCCCCCTCAGGCTGGCACCTGGGCAAGGGCTGTGCCACCTCACCTGCCCCAGGGACCCTCCTTCAGCCCAGTGCCACACAGGGGGGCCTTTCCTTCTCCCTGGAAATCTAACTTTCCACTAAAACTGCCAATATCTCTCCAGCAAGGGACAATCCAGGAAAGAGTTCTTCAATTGCAGAGAAATATTTTAGGAAAAACGTACCAAAATTATGTAAATAGATTTAAATAGCTTCCCACACCCAGAGCACTGAGTTCTGAGCATGGAGAGGAGCCTGGAGCTAATTATAACCAGCTGACAGCAGCCCTGGGTGGTACCAGACAATACCCAGGATCTTGCCTTCAAGACACTGAGTGTTAAACATGGAGAGAGCACCCTCTGCTTTGGGTGTTATTCTTCCCCACTGCTCTCAGCAGGACTCTTAGCTGCCTGCTCTGAGGTGCCTGACAGGTTTTCTCCACTATCCTAGCTAGTCTCCAGCTGGTGTCTGCAAACCATGAGGAAATTATGTCACTCAACCAATTTCAGACCCTATTTTTAATCCAATTTAAATAAACTAAACCTGACCTGCCTTCCCTGCTATGTTCCCTTATTTGTCAGGTTGACATGAATCTCAACATGGTTTCATCAAATGATAATTTTTTTTCCAATCACACTTAGGAAACCAAAAAAAAAATAAATTAAAAATAAATCTGTGCTTCCACTCATAGAAACCTTGAGTGAACAGTCTCCTTTTGTGCTGTCTCCTTCTGTTGGCAAATGTGCACAGGCTTGCTCTGGTGGTGGCAGTGATTTGCACCAGTCTCCACCAAAGACAGATCTGTCCTCTGCTGAGGCAATTTTGAGCTCACTGTTGGCAACACCTGAGGACACAAATTGCTCTCCAGCCTTCCAAGGCAACTCTGCTCTTCCCTCACTGAGCTGCCTCACAATTTTTCCCCACCCCTGTATTCTGCAGTGTCTGGATATCCCCCACTAGCTCTGACTTAGAGCTGCCAGTTCCTATTGCTGTCTGTAATCCTGCCTTCTGTCACTCTGGACTGTGCTTGGTCAGGGCTCCAGACATTCCCCCACCCAGCAGCTCTGAGTCTGAAACCCCCACACACAAATGGCCTCAGTGTTCTCATTGAGCCTCCTCACGTGGAGGAGGTCTGCTGCACACACAGTTTAATAGAGACTTCATCATTTTGACAGGCCTGGTTTAAACCACACCCATATCTCTTCAGCAAAACTTGCAGATGACTTGGGAAGATTTATCCATAAATTCAAAAGTCAACACATTT